>MU225132.1:2445753-2458952 GCA_018584345.1 Thuja plicata
TGAATTAGTTATCAACTAATTAAATTATTTTCTTCTTTTTAATTCTAGAATAAAATAAAGTAAATGCACATTTAGATAACACAATAGACAACACCACAATTTAGTTATGGGGAAACCAAATGGTAAAAACCCCTGTGGGAATTAACACCCACAATGAACTATACTTGTTTATAATAATCCTTGTTAGAAGATCTTGCAACCCTATTAGGATTTTTTCTTTATAATGCAATAAGTATAGTGACCTGGTTAAGGGTCTAACCCTGTTAAGAGTCTTTTACAAATAACCTTGTTAAGGGTGAGGACTCAATATCCAAAAGCTCACTGCTTCAATGGTGAAGGCTACAACCTTCTGTAGAATAGATATGCACTATATATGATGATGAACTATAGAGTAGACCTGCTATCTTGATCAGTTCCAATGTATTGTAATCGTTCACTTCTTCTTCACATAGATCCTTGATGAATGAAACACAACTGATATTATTCTCTATACTTTTTCTGTCTCTTGTCTTCTCATTCACACTTAGCATTCCACAAGTGAACTACTATAAGTATCTTCCTCAAAGTATGAGATCATGGGACCTGTTAGACAACTCTTCATAACATCCTTGTCAGGTTAACTAACCATGCAAGCATATTTACAACCACACAATATAAATTGAATAGACGCGTTGCTTCACAAAGTCAGCCTCACCAAATTAACTCTAACATTTCAATCTTGTTGAAACATGTTTGGCACCTTTAGATAACTATATTCAACTCATAATTAAACTTTAATATACACACGCATATCTCAAAGATAAGAACAACTCAAGAACCGATGCAATATGTTGGCTCTGTATAGACAAACTCTAGAATCTGTAACTGCCACTAACAGAATTTCACAACACAACTGAAACTTCATATCTGAGTCCGCGTGTATGAAAAAAACATAAAAAACATGTCTTGAACATGAATATAACCACGCAAGGCTTGATAAAATCATTATGATAAGAACATACCGAACACTACTATATATTATATGTTGTCATCAATGACAAACATACAATCAATTGGCTGCCAGAAGTAAATCTCCAACAGTTACCACTTTGCTTCTCAACCATTGCTTTGTAGCATTTAAACATCTTAAATGCTTATGATTTATCTTTTAGAAACATGTCTGTCATCATTCTAGAGTAATCATCAACAAAGAGAATGCAATATCTATCTCCATAATAACTCTTTGTCCTCATAGGTCCACATAAATCAGTATGGACTAATTCTAGAATTGCATCAGATGTATGGGTTTTTCTTTTGAAACTAGACTTTGTCATTTTTCCTTTTTGAAAATTATTACACATGATATTATCGAGCTTGTTCATCATTGGGAAGCCTCTAACATTTTTATTTTTGCTAATCTTTATCATTTTGTCAAATTTCACATGACACAGTCTTTTGTGCCATAACCATATGTCTTCATTTGTAGCAATCAAACAAGTGGATTCAGTATCATTCTGATAGAATAAGTCACCTTTTTTCTACTCACTGGTACCAATCAAATTTCCAAATTTATTGAAGATCCTTTCCTTCTTATTTTGAAATGCTACTTTGTGACCTGGATTATTCAACTGAGAAATAGTCAGTAGACTATAATTCAATTCATTTACCCAATAACCATTCTCACACTTTATCTAGTTATTCAACATTATTGTTCCTCTACCTTCAACTGGACAAGGTGTGTCATTTCCCATTCTTATTGAACCACCTTTATAGTATTCAAAAGTCTCAAATTTTTGCTTATCACCGGTCATATGGTGAGTACAACCACTATCTATGATCCAAACATCAGTTTTGCTAATTTTAGATATGAGAGTTGTTTCTATATACCTTTCTTCATCATCATTTGAATCATCTTTTATAGCCACAAACACCATCTTGATTTCTTCATTAGATTCGGTGTCAGTATCATCATCCTTGCATTTTGCTAGGTAACTAGCCTTCTTTCCTTTGTCCTTATAGTCTCAGGTATCTCTTCTTTCTGATTTTTGGTAGCTTTTGTAATCACCTCTATTAGACTTCTTTTCAAATGATCTGTCATTACTTCTGTCATATTTTCTTTTGTTAGTACATCTTGCCGCAAAGTGTCCAATCTCTTTGCAATTAAAAAAAACAAGTGGCAATTTACCTTTGTATTTACCTTTGCCTCTCTGCATTCTTCTGGCCATAAGTGCTTCAATTTCATGAAGATCATCTTCTTCACTTTCACTATCACTATCTTTTCTCATAGTGTTTTTGTGACTTGATTTACTTATTCTCATAAAAGTTTTGAAAGTAGACTCTATGTTTGGTAAGACACTATTATCAAAGTTATTCATCTCAAATGAAATAAATCTTCCAATTAAACTTTCTACAGTAACATTTCTATTTTCTACTGCTCTCATTTCTTGAATGAAAAATACTCTAATAGCATAAGTAGGTAGTAAGGTTCTTATAATTTTACTTACCACTATATCTTCTTCTAGTACACCTCCAAATCATCAGATAGCTTCAACTACCTCTTTTATTCTTGTGCTATACTGAGTGAGGTTTTCACCTTCTTTCATTTTGAGATCATCATACTTTCCTCTAAGGCTTTCTGCCTTGGCTCTCAAAACATTTTTGTCACCACCATGTACAAGCTTCAATATGTCCCACATCTCCTTTACAGTTTTGCATTCTTTGACATCTTCAAATTCAGCATCGGATAGTGAGGAAGCAAGCTCTATCATCATGCCATTATGTTCATTCTTCTCTCTCATTTGTTCAACTGTTGGTGCTCTTGTGGGAAATACATATTCTATTTCTAGGAATTGAGTAACATCAGTACCAATACCTGATAAGTGGAGTCTTATACTACTCTGCCATGAAGCAAAATTATCTGTGTTCAACTTGGGCACATCTCGTCTGTTCATCTTGTCATCTTTGGCTTAGGTCTTGAAACCTTCATTCTATACACACAAGCTCTGCTACCAATTGTTAGTAATAATAGAGAGGGGGGGGGGGGGGGGGGGANGGGTGAATCAGTGGCCTCAAAGTTTAATCCTTAAATCAACCCTTCAAAACTTATAACCACAAATTATTTCTCAAGTTATCTTCTATCCTACAAGATGAATGCCTTGAATAACTTATATCAATTTACTACTTGTTGGATTTCTCTGTTAAACCTTCTTCTTAATGTTTACCGATAAGCAGTCATCTATTTACCAAAATACAGTAAATATTCAAAGTATACCGATATATCCAGAATGAATTATGTAAGATACAAAATAGTAAATAAATGAATCATACACACATAATACATGGATTTTAACATAGAAACCCTGTTAAGGGAAAAAACCACTAGAACTGGTACCCCAAAATTTCACTCTTCTGAAGTGAGCTCTATTAAGAGCCAACCCTGTTAAAGCTTACAAACACACTATTAGGTGTGACCTTGTTAAAGAATTTTATACATAGAGGTTGTCACTTAGTATCAAGCATCTAATGCTGCCATCCTTGAATTAGCCTCTCTCTTAGACTATCAATAGGGATCAGGAATATCCAATGCTACTTTCATGAATCAACCTTTTTGGCACTCCTTGGGATGTACCTCAATATATAGAAGACTGTTAAGTCCTACTCGGTTAAGAGACTTGATGCTTCAATCATTAAACTGAAACATTATGACCTATTCATATTGCAACTTAAATTGAAGATTTTAAGATCTATTTAAGTACATTACCTCTCTGACCAATATGTCAATTCAATCCTTGTGCTCCATGCTTTCTGCTCTGTGATGTTGTTCTCACTGTTCATTGGTTGTGTGTAGAATTCCTTAGCTCTCCTTCAGCTTGTTTGATCAGTACTGCATGAAGTGGTTCTTCATTAGTTTCTCTTTAGCATCCTCTTTCTATTTAGTCCCCTTAATCCACTTCATAAATGAAATAATCTTTTCTCTTATATAGACATAATATTATTTGTTTCTTGGTTCTTGATTCTTGATTCTTGATTTTTGGCATGATAAACAATCTAGCCAATTATTTTTAAAGCATAACTCCTAATTTGTCACACAAATATCTTCTTGCTAATTGTAAAAATCAGCTTTAAATCAATCACTTATCTCTGGTCGAATAAAAAAAAGTAGACAACCCATTAAGTCTATATTTAGCTCTGATAGCTAGACATTTTGTCATTTTCTTAACTCTCTATTCTGTCAGTCACCACTGCAGTTAGTCGTCGGTGACAACTGATTGTTCCATCGATGAGATTCCACTTAGCTTCATGATCTCTGTCTTTCAGGAAACACTATATTTTCTTCCATCAAGTTACTCTGTGCTTTTCTTGTTAGGAAATACTATGACTTTGCTCATCGGTAGTGCTATGCATTTCCTTGTCGGGTATCAATATGACTTTGTTCTTTTTCTCTGTTCATCAGGTCCACTCTGTCGGTGATGTTTGTCACTTAGTGAATAATTGATTTGTATGCATTACTGATAGCATAGCCTTGGTTTATCTGGTTCTCTGAAGTCTTTGGCATTATTAACATGACCATATAGATTATATTAGGTTGACATTAATGACAATACAATACATTAACTGATTTAATGTCTTACATGATTATCAACTTAACATCTTCAAACATTTAATCAGTTACATGTCATCACAGTCAACTATGAATTACAAAGCACAAGAAGACAAGAAGAAAAGAGAAGTTCACTTTAAAGTTGGAGATAAGGTATAAGCATACCTAAGGAAGGAGAGACTCCCTAAAGGCAGATATTCAAAGTTACACATGAAAAAAATCGATCCTTGCATAATCCTCGCCAAGATGGGTGAAAATGCATATGAGATTTCCTTTCCCCCCACTTTAATCATTTCTCCTATTTTTAATATTGCAGACCTCACTCCTTACAAGTGTGTTGCAGACATTTTCAATGTGCTGGAATCACAAGTTGAAGATGATGGAGACTATGTGATAGATATTCCACCAAGAAAGCAAGTGGAACTAGACTCCATTTTGGAAACCAAAGTATTGATGCAGAAAAGAAAGAATAAGTACATGCAGTACTCAGTGAAATGGAAAGGACTCCCTCCAATAGATGCTACCTGGATGATAGAGGACCAGATCCAATAACATGGAACCACTGCTAACCAGCTATCCTCAAGTGGGAACTTGAGTTCACATCTCATGGGGAGTATGGTGCAGGAGAACCCTAAATGAACCAAGTGTTCCTATGGAACCTAGGGGATCATTCAAGGTCCTAAGAGTCCTTTAGTAATGTTTAGACATTGGGTTAATCTATGGATCACCTTGTAAGGCCATAGTTCCAAGATTGGCACATTATGAGCCCTTGGTTAACTATGAGTCATTAATGATCCAAAACCCTAGGGATAGTTTATTTTTGAGTTTTATATGTTTGGATCCACTAGGGATCACAAAAATAACATCATGACCAAGTTTGGTCACTAGATTTGCAAAATTGCAAAAAATGTAAAAGTTGCTCAAAAGTTATCAAGCAACTTTTGAACAAACTTAACAGCTTTTTGAAAACCAACTCCCAAATGGTCTAGTCAGTTCAAAACTTTCATGTAACCAATGGGAGTGCCTAAAATATCCCTTTAAAGTGGGTGGTAGGCTGATCATGTAATTTGGCATTTGAAAATTAATAAAAATAACCATTTTTCTTGCACTCTCGAGAAATTGTCATTGTGTACGGTTGGGTACGGATAGAAGGACATGAAAGTCTAACACCAAGGGTTAGTGTTGTGCATATTCCTTCATTTTATTTTGGTCTCATGTGTTGATCAATTTTGGTTTCAAAGTTATTGAATTTACAAACTCACTGCCTAGATTGTAGGCCTTAATTCAGGGTTTCTAAAAGAATTAAGTGTATTTCCACTTTCCACCATGGGTATTTAATGACCCTTGGTGGAAAGATTTTTTGTATGATTATATTTAAGATTCTTCAAGATAGGTTCTTCAAAATGAAGGGAGATGGAGTTGAAGTGATGCCCTAGGTGTATATCCTTATGTATGCACCCATCTAGAATTAGGACAATAGTCATAACTCTCACTTGGGATTTGATCAGAGGATATAAATTGGAGGAAGAGGCCCTTTTATACATCCTCACAGGTTCCAATCATTGGTTTGACATTTGGATGCATCCTAAAGGTGCCTCTAGTGTAAATGGAGGCCTAATTAGCCGTAATTGCAAAAGCAATTTTGTGTATCATTCTGTCTCTTTTTCATTTCCATGTTTTAGGGCTTAAGTCCAAGGTCTTAGGCCATAAAGGGTCCCTAGATCCCTAATTAATTAAAGGGGTTATGTGTAAGAATCTTAGTTAAGGTCAATTTTCCTTCTAAAAAGACTACACGCATACTCTTGGGTTTGTGAAGCAACCATGTCATATGGATTGTATTTGAGTGAAAGAACCGTTATAACTAAATTTTAGGGACCTAAATAGACCCCACCTATGAGCATAGGTCACCCCTAGTCCCTTAAGTCATTTTGGGGGTATTGTTAATGATTTGAGTCAAGTACTCCTAAAGCCACTCTTGGTAGTTGGTGTAGTAGGATTGGTAGAACCTAGTGATTAGGTTTCCCCTTTGGGTGTTGAGGTTGTGATAGCATAACGAAGTCCTTTTCCCACACTTGTGATAAGTGTGAAGCACTTTGGATCTAGATGAAGAAATATCGGGGTACATTGCCCTCTTTGTGTTACTTAGAGGCTTCCAGTTGCCCACTTTGCAGCATTTTTCCTACGTGGCTATGCTTTCTTAAAAATTGAGGGGTATGATTGAAACCTTCATGTCTTTGTGATTTGTTGATCAAGATGAATTTCTTGATGATTCATAGAGTGGTCAAGATCCCAAAAAAAGGAATAATCCTTAAATATTAACTTTTGCATCCTAGATGGCTAGGTGTAGGGGCGTTTGATAAATGAATATGGTTGGTTTCTAATGGTAGTGGTGATCCTCTTGAAAACTTAGATAAATTATCTTGAAGAAGTTTTGGCTTCCTAAAATGGTCTGTGGTTTGCTAAACATTTGAACTATATTTGACTTTAGATTGAGTAGGAGTCAAATCATATTATAAAATATCTAAAAGGAGCCAAAAGACACTCGTGGTATTTTAAAAGATAGATTGAGGATTCAAAGGATATTGTTAATTCCTTGCAAGAACGCAAAGTTTCTCATTAGTATCAAGAACGCATTCAATATCCAATGTTTTTGCAAGCATACGTGTTATTACTGACAAATTGATAAATGTGCAAAATGAGGATCATCTCCTAGAGGCTATCTGGAAATGATAGACTATGGAATACTATACACATGAAACCCAAAATAGAAAGTGTACGATGATTATCATTATTATGTTGGAAACACTAAGAGGGGGGAGGGGTGAATCAGTGTTTGTCTATTAATTACTTTTCAGCAACTTAAACATAAATCAAACATACATAGAATGAAGCTTAACATAAGAACTCTTAATACATGATATGATTACGGGGAAACCTTGATTAGAGGAAAACCCCGGTGGGAATTAGTACCCACAAATATTGTACTAGGTATAATGAACCTGTTAAAGTTCCTTTGCCCTATTAGAATCAGTCTTTACAATATGAGTTCAATGACCTGGTTAAAGGTCTGACCCTGTTAGGAGTCTTTTACAAAACCCTGTTAAAGGTATATGGCTCACTGCCTAGTGGGATGAAGGCTACAACCTTCTGAAAGATGATATGCACTATATCAAAAGTGAACTACTGTGATGAAACTATTGTCTGATCAGTTCTATATATGTGCAAATTCTCTTACTCTCTTAAAGAGCTATATCATATATTGACTTCATTATACTTCTCTTCTGTATCTTTCTCTTACATAATAATCGACACTTGTAACATAACATTACATTACATACTTATATGTTCATATCTGAATAGACGCGACCCAAAACAAGACTCTATCTGGTCCTAAAAAAAATACACAATGCTTCCAAAAAAGTTGGATTAAGTGTGTTTAATACAATGTTAATTACATCAATACAAACATATAACCAAAGGCGCTTAGCCATTACATTACAAAATAATTCACGCTGATCAAAATAGTAGTCGGCTTCCATGCTCTGTCTTCTAGACTGCTAGTCTACTGATCTATCTGTAACTTCACCGTACTATTGTTCCATACTATGCGTGTCTAGATGTAGCATGTACACATGTCATACAATATATATCTGAATGCGCATAATCTCAATTGATCTCTCACACATGCGCTGATGTGCTGATCGCTGAATATCTCTGTCTACCTTGTTTTCCATACTTAGTCATTTTGTCTTTCATGACAGAAACTAAACATGACTTTTTTGCCATGATGACAACACAAAATGAGTCATGCGTCCTCAGGAAGTCAACTTGCCAACAATCTCCCCCTTTTTGTTTATGGCAACAAAGGAATGTGGCCAAGTTTCTCAAAATGACTTAACACAAAAAAATGACTGTATATCATAACATCTTATTGATATATTCATATAATTCCCCACATATACACTTTCTATATTACTCCCCCTTTGACATTAATGACAAAGGTGTACAAAAACTTGTAAGTCCTCTACATACTTACTCCATATAAACTTTAGCGTACACAATCTGAAGAGATTGGATCTCTTTCTGCCAAAATACTTTCATAGCATCAACTGTCTGAAGATGCACGCATAGGGCATAATTTAGTTTCTCCATTTTCATCAGATCCATACATGGACCTTGATCATATGTTGCAATGGTGGCATCAATCTATTTGATGTTCTCATTTAGAACTGCTAGAGATGGTGCAAATGCATTTCTCAACTAAGTTTATCAGACTCTTATCTTGTTGATTTCCAAGTTAGCCTTCTCAATCTTGTCCAACTATCCTTGATAGACATTATTTCATATGTTCATGTCTTGCGTGGAAGTATCAAATGATTTTCTAATGTTATCCACCATTAACTCTGCCTCTTCTACCTTTTTAATGTGCTCAGAGGTGAACTTCACTCTGTCCATGTAGTTGGCTATACCATTCTTTCCCTTAGCTACCAATTCTTTCAGTATGGATTGCCCAATCTTTAAGGAGTTCAAGTCTAAGGTAAAGTTCTTTACCAAATCATTCAGTCTCTCCTTTTTGTATTCATCTTCTGCAATCTTAGCAGCTGAATCTACTAGGTTTGTAAAATGTGTTTTGAAGTTTGTCAAAATGTTGTCCACATCTTCAACTGATTGAACTTTTGCTACTTTATTGTCAGTAGGCACTAATTCATTCAATATGTTTATTGATTCCAAAAAGTGAGGGTTCCTCATCACTTGTTTCTCCTTTTCTTTTTCCATAGCAAGAACGCTGATCTTGATTAGGTCTTCTTCTGCCCATGCATCCAGACTTGCTGAATCAGGAGTTAACCTTGACAACAATGAAGTAGATGGTTGAGTGGTTGGTGAGAATATAGTATTCTAACTGGTATCCATACATTCAATCTTTACTGGTGTCACTTTTATTGGTGTCTCATCACCTTGAGTATCTTTTTCTTCATTTATGTCAATTGCATTATTGGTGGGAACTTCATCTTGTTGTGCAGATGTTTCATTAGTGCACATTTCTTCAGTGCTTACAAATTCTTTGTCAACTTTGTCCATATTTTTTCAGATGCTGTCATGGATATCTTGATATTATCAACTACTATAGTACCTTCTGAGTCTTTATCTATATCAAAAGTTATTGTCACTATGGGCTCTGAAACCTATGGAACTATTGTAGGTGCTTTCTAAATCACTAGTTCTGTAACCTATTTAGGAGGAGCTAGAGTTTCCTTTGTAGTAGGTGCCATTGGTGGATACATGTGTCTATCCATAAACACTTGTGCAAATGCCTTTTCAGTCTCTTTACCTATCTATTCATACTCTTTGTTCATAATCTATAAATTCCTTGTCTTGGTTCTGAGATGAGGCTTCACTATATCTAATAATATAGCCTTCTCATCATGCGAGCATACAGGGAGAAGAGTATCCAATGTTTCTTCTCTAATCTTCATGTCTTCCTCTATTGCATGTCTTTTCATGATCTCCAATATATTCCATAACTGATCCAGTATCACTATCTTGAGTTCAAGAACTATTTTCTTAAACTTGATCATATGAGATATGATCATAGAATGTATCTCAGTCTTATCTATTTCTTGATACTTGTCATAGACTTTAGAATGTGTATCTAATCTTCCTTCATTTAAAATCATGTTCTTCAAAACATTTAGACTAGGTCTAAATCCTACCTCAGGATGAGCTTGAGTATTCTTTTCTTTTCTTCAAGTCTTCCTTGAGGATGGGTGATTTGTGGGTGCCTATTTTCTTCCTCTGGTCTTCTTGATTGGGGTAGAAAGTGGAGATGATTCTAAGTCAATGGTGGTAGAGGGCGCAAAGGTGCTCTCTACTTTCTTCTTCTTATGGATCTATTCAGCCTTCTTAAGTTCTTTTGCTATCTTGGCATCTCTAGCTTTGTCAAGATCTTCTTGACTGACTCCATGAACTTTTAGTATGTTAGTTGTAATTCTGGATGCTTTCCTTTTATTATCAGCACTATGTAAGATAGTATCCACTTCATTGGTCTTCTCTCGGTAAGTGCCCCACCTAGGCTCGTTAGGATCTTTGGGTGCAGACAATAGAACTTGTGCATATCCTTCTAACACATGTTCTTCCACTTCATAACCAAGAGGATGAATCCATTTGGTTCTAGGTTCAACTGCCTCCATGCAAGTGCAATCTATTTCTACCATGAAACATATGGTATCCTTATATTTTTCAACTATCTTTTTAGATAATCTGAACCTATTCTGCATTTTGATCCTAAATGTCTTAATATCCATATCCATGGCATCCCTTGCACTACTCTCTAAACTGGCCTTAAGAGAAATCTGAGACATTGTGGGTTTGCTCCTATCTAGGTAAAGGTTTGCAACCTTTCCAACAATATGGAAGTACAAATAGATGATCAAAGATCCAAACCTGAATGTCTTGCTCATGTCATGCTTGATGATTCAAATGTTGTCAATCAATTTACCGCACAAGATCTCACATAGGTTGTATTGAGTGTTATCCTTCACCATTCTGATAGCTGCTAGGACTGTAGTTGCAGAGACACTATTCAACCTGCTTTCTTGCTAAAAATTATACCCAAGTATCATAGTTAGAAGTTTTATGTCATCTTCCTTGATGGGGTCAACTATCATTCTGTGCTTATCACTTCTAGATAGGAAAACTTGTTCAATTTGCTTCTTGACATCCTTGCCAGTAGGAAAAACTGGTCCAGTCTTGGGAAGTTTGGTTAATTCATGGATTAGGTCTATAGTGATGTACACAGGGACCTCACCAATCCAATAAAGATCATCATGTATTCTACTTAGAAAAATCTTCACCCATTCTGGCTCATCAAACTCATGCACATTCAAGTATTCAAAAATAGGGTTATCAATCAAGTGCGCGAACTCATCCTTGAATGTGTAATCAGGTTTCATCATAGATCCCATATGAGTGGCTATGCTGATATCTCCTACTATTTCCTTCTTACAGTAAATATATGCACATATATCTTCTACGTGAACAACACCTAGTAGGGTTTTGGAGAGAGATCCTTCCACATCATCCAGTATGGATTTGAATGGATGTTTCTTGAATACAAATCTCTTCCTCTCTGCAATCTCAAATACTACTTGAGTTTCCATACTTACATGGAACTTGCTAAAGTAGGGTTTCAAAAATTTTTGAAACGGCGTGACTGCTAGGGTTCTGTTCCAAACTTCTTATCCGTTTGCTAACGGCCAAATCTGTTATGCTTCTATACCTTGATTCCTAGTGCTCCAATGCTCTCCAAATTTTGTGATCTCAAATGCAAGTGTGAAGAAGATCAAACACTTACTTTCTTTTATAAAATCTACCGCATTTAATGTTTGCAACCATACACAAATTATTCAGAGATTTTGCAACTTTGATCCCGATGTATTTGAGACAATGCATGTATGCATACTACAATATTATGTTCTTATAACCATGAATCCATAGGCACATACTCAGAGGTGAGTATACCAACTGCGTAGGGGTCCTGAGCTAGAATAGCCCCCCCTAAGACCAAGAAGGTCTATTCAAGCAGAAGTAGAGGGTGCGTCCACTGTGGATGCATCAACTAATTTGTCAACATTATTGTTCTTCTTTACTTCAACCCAAACTTTTCTTGAATCTTCTTTTGCCTAAACAAACTTAACTTCTCCTTCTTCTTCAAATAGTGACTTCTTAGGATCCTCTTTCTTTTGAGTTTTGGATCTACAAAACCTTGAGATGTCTCTAGCCTTTCCACATGTGTGACAAATGATAGGAGGTCTGATTCTTTTGTTCATCATGCTACACTACTTTGCTGTGTGTCCATTGTAGTTACATATCTGACATGTGGTGTTCTGCAAATTCCTTTGAGGTTGATTTCTCTGATTATTTTCATTCATTCTTCTTTGATTCTACTGTGACTGATTTCTTTGATTTGTTCTGCAATGTATAGCCCTATAACCAAATTTATTATAGGAGAAACAATAACCATTCAAAGGTCTTACCTCTTTGCAATCTCTTGCCAAATGACAATGTTTATTACATGCATAACAAGTTCTATTAACTTGCTTGATTTCCCCATTAGGTGGATCTATTTTAATCTCTATAATACTTTCAACTTTCTTTTCCTCTGAAGATGCTTCATGATCTTTCTTTCTTTCTTGCAATGAGTTGAAATCAATTTGTGTTACACTGTATCCAAGACTAGTAGTGTCACCTTTTTGCTTTTGTGCATTAAGCTGAGATTGAAGTTAATCAGAACTTGTGTGGAGTTTATCAATCTTATCCTTTTCTTCTGTTAATTCAGATTCCAACTTCTTCTTTATGTTTTCCAATTCCAAGACATTCATGTTTTCTTTCAAGAGTTCATCATCTAGTTGTTTTCTTTCTTTAATCTTTTCTTCAATAGCAATTTGGTTGTCTGTGAGCTGTTCATCCAGATTTTCAACTTTATCTTTCAGAGAGATATTCTCTTCATTGAGCTTTTTGATCATTTTCCCTAAATCACTTGTAGAACAATCTTTCAAATCTTTTCTTAATTTCTTGATAAGAATTTGTGAGCCATCAACTTTCAGTCTAAGTTCTTCATTTT
>MU225132.1:2459066-2483629 GCA_018584345.1 Thuja plicata
GGGGGGGGGGGGGGGTTGAATCAGTGTTTGTTGATTAATTACTTTTCAGCAACTTAAACATAAATCAAACATACATAGAATGAAGCTTAACATAAGAACTCATAACACATGATATGATTATGGGGAAACCTTGATCAAAGGAAAACCCCAGTGGGAATTAGTACCTACAAATATTGTACTAGGTATAATGAACCTGTTAAAGCTCCTTTGCCCTGTTAGAAGCAGTCTTTATAATATGAGTACAATGACCTAGTTAAAGGTCTGACCCTGTTAGGAGTCTTTTACAAAACCTTGTTAAAGGTATATGGCTCACTGCCTAGTAGGATGAAGGCTACAACCTTCTGAAAGATGATATGTACTATATCAAAAGTGAACTGCTGTGATGACATTGTTGTCTGATCAGTTCCGTGTATGCGTGAATGCTCTTACTCTCTTAAAGCGCTATATCATATACTGACTTCATTATACTGCACTTCTGTATCTTTATCTTACATAATAATCAACACTTGTAACATAACTTTACATTACATACTTATATGTTCATATCCGAATAGACGTGACCCAAAACAAGACTCTAGTCGGTCCTAAAACAAAACACACAATGCTTCCGAACAAGTCGGGTTAAGCATTTTTACTACAATGTTAATTACATAAATACAAACATATAACCAAAGGTGCTTAGCCATTACATTACAAAATAATTCACGCTGATCAAAACAGTAGTCGACTTCCATGTTCTATCTTTTGGACTACTGGTCTACTGATCTGTCTGTAACTTTGTCGTACTATTGTTCTGTACTATGCATGTTTGGATGTAGCATGTACACATGTCATACAATATTATCTGAAGGTGCATAAGCTCAATTGATCTCTTGCATGTGCACTGATGTGCTGATTGCTGAATATATCTGTCTACCATGTTTTCCATACTTAGTCATTTTGTCTTTCATGACAAAAACTAAACATGACTTTGTTGTCATTATGACAACACAAAATGAGTCATGCATCCTCAGGAAGTCAACTTTCCAACATATTATTTTAGGTGGATGAGTATGATTAAATTTTCATTCTTTCTAGGTGTTTTATGCCCTATTTTTCTTTCTTTCTTAGTGAAAGAAAGAAATATAGTAAGTAGAGAAATTAGTTTCCTTTTTAAAGGAGAGATGAGTAGTAATAGGAATCGACTTAAGGCCATTAACTATGATGAGGTAATAAATAATGCACTATCTATAATATTTTGAAGAAGGAAGGGGTTACACCTTATATACAAAGGTTTCATGGATTTGACCCAATAAACACCAAACTATTTTGTAAGAATTGAAAGAATGAGATGTTAGGAATAACAGTCCACCAACACAATTGAGAGTGGGGTGAATCAATTGTGAGATAGATTATTAAACATTAAAAATTAAACATTATAAAATAAAAATTTAATCCAAATAATAACATAGTAAATGCAAAACCATAATACAATCCTTTGTTGTCGAGGAACCCCTGTTAAAGGTAAAATCCTGGTGGGAATTAGCACCCACAAATAATGTATTGAGAGTATAGTATCACTGCTACAAGATTTAGCCCTGTTAGAAGCTTATTAATGCATTGTAGTACATAGTCCCTGTTAAAGGACATACCCTATTAGGAGTCAAGAGTAACAGTAGGATTACTTCCTAGGCACACTACCTACAGAAGGTTAAATCCACCTTCAAGACTTATTGTCCAAAAAACAAGTGTATAGAAGAAATATACAATCCAATGAACTATATGATAGAAAATATATTTTATTTATCAGTTCCAATGAAGTCTCTTAATCAAATCCAATTCTCTACATCCATCATATTTCACACAAACAAGCACACAACTTCCACACATCGCTTTTACCACACTTCCATAAAAGAAAACAACTTTCTTTTATACACATTTACAACAAGCAATTAGGTTGGCCAATAAAGATTTCCACAATGAAAAAATAATTACTTACCCCTTGCTCAGATACAAACGGAACCTATAACAAGAAAAAATCAATTACAATTCATCAAATAAATCTAAGATCATTAATCCACGCCAGCACTCCACAATACACGCTCCAACTCTGAAGTTTGCCCCAAATAGGTCTCCTCTAGAACATATGCCACAATCGACATCACCAAGAGTCTTGCGACCCAAGAATTATGACAAACATTCCTCAACATTTCTTTTTGCATTCCCCAAGCACACATATGATGAATCCATATCGCATGTAAGTTATCCTAAAAATTAAGAGACTAACTCTGTCAAAGATCACTGTCACAGTCCAGTACCTATTCTTCAGTAAAACATTTGTAATTCACTTAATATGAAATATTAAGCCATGCAACCTTAGAAATAAGATCACAATACATCCCTATACACATCACCATCTTTGCTCATTTTGAATCAACTATACAATACCTATACACTTATGTCAGTCATCGAGCAATAGTAATAAATAGTTTGTTTTACCTCCATAGAAACATATGTTGACATTAGTGACAAAAAATGAATGCCAACAACAATATCATAAACCAATTCCAATTATCTCCACCTTTGTCATTGATGGAAACATATGAGAAAATTGATCAACCCACAACTATCTATTCTTAATACAATATTCTAAATATCCTCAACACAACTCTCCCTAAAAAAGTAGGGATTTTCACATAGAATCTCTCCCCCTTTGACAATAATGGAAAAGAGTGCCATATATCAACTTCAAATCATCTTTCCTCTACAAGGTGTAAATTTTTCAAATATTTATGTCTCCAACAACTAGGTGCAAAATCACTCAAATGTATTATATAATGTTCCTACAATCACTCCACTAGAGGAGTAGATCCATACATCAAGTCCAAAAAATTATATAGCTCTGAAGGTCACTGGACTAATGCATTCCTACACCAATTTAGTTCTCCCATGGAGGGGATTTCGTCCCAAGAATACCTCTGAGATACTCAAAGGCATCCTTTGGCAAAGTTTTTGTAAATATATCTTCTATTTGTTCCTTTGTGTTGATATACTCCAATCTAATCTCCTTCTCTGAAACCTGTTAGGATTAAGTAATACTGAGAGGGGGGGGGGGGGGGNGGGTGAATCGCTATTAAAACACATTAAACTTAAACTTAATAAATTCCAACTTAACTAGATAATTGCATAAATGAAAAGAACATAAATATAAAACACATAACTCATAACACCATGAATTGTTCTTGAGGAAACCCTAGCCAAGGGAAAACCCTTGTGGGGATGGTACCCACAAATATGCACTAAAAGTATATTGTCCCTGTTAGGAGACCTAGCCATGTTAGGAGCTGAATATTACATTAGTACATTTCCCTGTTAGGGGGATATAAAAACCCTATTAGAAGTATATGATGACCTTATGGAAAGACATATTTTAGATTAGTGCTAAAACACTTATTCATCACAGTGTTGACCGAGCCAGCAGTGCAACCCGAGCAACTACAATGTAACCCAAGCAGTGGTAGTGTCGATTGAGAAGATAGTGGTAATCAATATTACCGGAGTGATCAGAGTAGCCTGAGTGCCAGATCTTAGTATGTTCCCTGAGTGACATTATAATTCTCGAATGCAAGTATATTTCCCGAGTGGATCACTAGATCCAAGTGGATCACTGAACCCGAGTAAGAGTTTTGGGCCGACCTAGCTTATATTATTGGATATTAATTTGAATTAAGGAAGCTGACTTATATGTGTAAGAGCATGTATGCGAATATGAAGAGACAAATTGTTTAAAATGCTACAACAGTATAAGGAACAGCAAAGACTCATCGATCACAACCAGGTGATTAGTTTATATCATTAGATCTTATTTAGTAATTCAGAGTTGCATTGAAGATCAATATTGGTTCATCCTAATAGGTGCATCAACAAAATCCTCTAACAAGGTGGACCTAATAGTCCTTTATAAATCTCCTAACACACTTGCATTACTTGATTGTATTGTATTAAATCCTTTCACAAGAGGGACCTAACAATCCTTATCGCTCCTAACAAGGAAGGCCATTAGTAGTGGTCAATTGTAAGCTTTAACAAGATAAATTTATATTGCAGTAATAAATCTTGTGGGTACCATCCCCACCCCAGTTTTAATTTCTATTTGGAAGGTTTCTGGGTAACTAAATATTGTGGATATTTTATTGATTTTGATTTCATACATGCAATTAGTTTAGAGAATCTAATATTGGATTAAAAGGATTAATTTTTATTGGTTCCTTATTCACCCCCCTCCAAGTCACATTGACTCAACATATTTCCAACAATTGGTATCAAAGCCAAAGGTTCTCTTTATAGAAGTTTAACAGCTTGAGAAAAGATCAGAGGAAATACAAATATACAGAATGGAGAAAGGCATTTCAAATGAAAAGATAGATCTACAAGTGGCCATGGATCAGATCAAGAAAATCAAGGAGAAGCTCTCTCTTTCCCTGAAAAAAAATAAAAGATTTAGCAGTGTAGATGAATGACAAAGGCTACATAAAAGAAAGAATTGACAACCTATGCAAAGAAAGAAGTTCCGAAAAAGTAAATGCAAAAATTGAAGACCTACTTGCAAAGAATCTCAATTTACATGAAGAAGTCAGAAAATTATAAACATAACAAGAATTTCATTTAGTCAGAATATTTGAAGTCATAGAACAAAATATCCAAGAAGAAAATGATAGATAAATGGCACAAGAAGATAAAATATTACTGAATACAAGATTAGAAGAAAAAGAAAAAAGAAATCCATCATTTGTCACTTCAGAAAGTAGATATGATAAATCAACTCAATAATGTAAATCAAGAAGTTATCAATCTGAGAATAGAAAATGAAAGACTCCAGAATGATCTCAATACTAAAAAATAGACCAATGAGAGTATGATGAATTCATAGGGAAGCATGGATCAGTTGACAGAGCAAAATCAACTCAGACATCATGGACAGAATAGATTAGGTTATACAGAACAAGGTGAATCCTCACATCAAGGAAATCAAAATAATAGAAGACCTACTTGTAATCATTGTGGCAAGTTAGCGAACACAATAAACAAGTTTTGGAGCAATAGAAAATCAAAGTTTAATGGAAAATACTACAGATACAGTAAACATGGACATAGGGCAAGTGAATGCACTGAGAAACCTAAGTTTGAAGGAAAATGTTTCAATTGTTACAAACAAGACCAAAAATACTCCGAGTGTAGAACTAAGAAATGGAACCCAGCTGAACAACTAGCTAAAGCAATTTTTGGTTGGGATTACAACACATGGAGTAGATTTGGTCACTGTGGTGAATATGGGCATATTGGTGCAAATTGTGTAAAGACTCACCTCTGAATAAAGGAATACTACTAAAAGATGTTATGGATGTAAACAACTTGGTCATCTAAGAAAGAATTGCATGAACAGAGAGAAAGTGGATACTAGATTTGAGAAAGAAAAAGAAAAAGTTTCTGAAATTAGAACTTAGATGAATCAATAGTGGGTAAGGAAATATCCTAAAAGTTCAGAGAAAAAAATGAAAGGATTGAATGGCACCCAAAGTAGTGAATTGGGTGGATCTACCATCTCCAAATAAACATTCAAGGAGACTACTAGAACTATGCATACAATACATCCTACATCAGTTCTAGACATGATAGTAAGTCCAAATCAGCAGATTGATGCACTAGGACACATTGTAGTTTTAAACTAGTCAAGATCTCAGTAACACCCGAGTTGCATAAGCTTAACTGAGTTAAGTGGGGTTGTATGGTTTTGAGGATAAAAAATTTAGCGTTTGCCAAAATTCATTCCGAGCTATGCCATCTACCATGTACGAAGTATTTAATGAAACATCAATGGTAAAACTCTTATAAAATATGATATGCAAGTGCTATTATTTACAAAGCTTCTAGTTTGCGGAGTGATTCAGTGCCTTAGGCAATTCAAAGTGATTTTGTATTCAAAAGTTTTAAGTTGCAAAGTTTTATCAAACCTCTGAGCATAATGGAATCCACATCTAGTAGGAAGGTTAAGAAAGGATCTAAGATGTTTGTGAGGAATGCAATCTATGAACCTCCTAATTTCAAGCTTCGTCCAGCAGTTGCAAAGGAGAAAGACCCGATGGGAGATCATTCCCTAATTCCTCCAAGGGTATTGTTGATCAATGACATATGCACCTTCTATCATTACACAATTCAACAGCTTGGAACATTGGAAATGAAGAGTGCTTATGATAAACTCTGTGATGCCAGAAATCTGAAGCCAGAGTATAAACATCTAGAAGTCAAGGGTTTGAATCACATCATGCATATGCCATATAATTTCTAGGTTAAGTGGATTAGGTTCATTTTGAGCCATGTTCATGACATGCAGCTATGGCTAGAGCAACCAGTGAAGATTAATGAAACAATGATAGACTGTGTTACAAGGTATCCTATGCTGGACAAGTCTAAAGATACCAAAAACCTCCCTCAGGATTTCCTAGTTGGGAAGACTCTTGCTAAGTGGGATGGCCGAGGCATGAGACTTAATGGAGAAATTGAAATGGATTTGAAGTTTGGGATTCATGTTGTTTCTCACAAAATCTACAACTCTAGTAGACCTAAAATTGTACCATGTGAGGCTATGGACTTGGCATACAAGGTGGTCAATAACAACCTCTCATTTTACCTTGCCGAGTTGTAGCTCATCCAATTAAGCAAGAACATGGAAAGCATCGAGGAATCAAAGACCAATCTGTGTAAGTTTGGTTCACTTTTGGTCTGCATATTATTTTACATTCAGAAATTTTTTCCCTTCCAAAGGCACAGTTGTTTGGAAGAAGGAAAAACCCATAATATATATTAGATAAATGAGTTCATAGTTGAATTAGGAGACAATTTTGAAAGCATCATGGATGCATATTTTGAGGAATTCAGACAAAATATGCATAATAGGTATAGAATTCCTAAAAAATTGGTTGAAGACCATAAGGATGATGTTTGTTTCTTAGTTGACTGTGATAAAGTATATATATAGGTAGTCAAACCTAGGGTTGCATGGGTGAAACCTCTTGCATATGAGGTTAACATAGATAAGACCAAGAACATAATTGAAGCTCTTGTGAATGAGCCTACTGACCCCAAAGCACCTTACTTTGGTACATATGAAGAAGCCAACATCAGAATTTCAATAGAGATTGAGATTCCTAAGATTCTGAAAAGAGGAAAGAAAAGGTTAAAATAGTTTGGAAAGAAGTATGGAAAGACTTCTTCTATCTCAGTAATAAAAGAAGATGAAATTAAGATAGAAGATGATATATTTGAAAAGGAAGAGGAAGAGGTAGAAGTAGAGCCTCCTAAGAAGAAAAAGAGGCTAGCTCTCAAGAAAACACATAAGGCCCCTATCCCTGTCGTCACTACCAGCAAACTAAGAAGAGCAAGAAGGAAAATCATATTACCTAAGGAAGATGAAAAATATGAAATCACATTCAAGAATACCCCACCTACCTTTGAGATGAGAATTGAAGCCTTAAGAGAAGGTAGTGGTATGAGTTCTCTGAAATATATGAATTATGCTTCCCAAATGAAGGATGAACAAAAGAAAATTGAGAAAGAAGTTGTAGAGAAGATGAATAGATGGAAGTATGATCCATCTGAGCTAAAGAGTCACATTCCTAAAGACCTATTCAAGGAAATATCTATCCCTGGAGCAATGCTATCTAAATAGAAAAAGATATTAGAGAATAGACATTGAGGAAAATCATGCCTTCTATGACAAACAAAGAGGTAAAAGAGGCCTTGATAAAGTATGAAAGCAATCACACTCCAAGGTTCAGGACCTTTCAGGTATTGAATAAGAAGATAGAGGATGTGGTGTAGGAAGCTACACACATATGGAAGACAGTATTAGAAATAAAAGAAGACAAGACTGAAGTACTGAGTATAGAACAAAAGGAAAAGACTCATGATGTAGATTTGCCTAAGGTAAAATCCATTGAAGCATCAAATGCAGAGCAGATAGCAGTAGAGGTAATGACATCTCTACCAAAATCACAAATACATATCATCCTATCTCTAAGAAAAGAAAAGTATAATGAATCTACATCAAGACTAGTAGGGACTGAGCACCAGGCTCCACCTACTACTGGGCCAAGCCTGACCGAGTCACAGAAGGTAACTATAAATATTCCTTCAGTGAGAATAGATGCTACATTTGATTCAGAACCTACAGTTGGTACATAAAATTTCAATGAAATGTTCCAACTGAATACTGAGGAGAAAATAGAGGAAGGAAAGGAAGTGAATGATAGTGGAAAAGGTAAAGAAATTGTTCCTTCACCCAATCCTAAAGATAGTGGAAAAGGAAAAGAAATAATCACTAATGGGAAAAGGAAAAGAAATAATCACTAATGATATTAATCTTGAGAAAGACATTGTGATTCCAAATTGGGATCTATCCAATCTCTCAATAGAGAAAATGGACACACTAGGGGAGCTATGGAAGAAAAGATCCACACAACAAAATTTCTAAGCAGAAAAGAAGAGAAACAGAGTGTTGGAAGATATAAAAGGTATATTCCTAGATGCAATAGAAGTAGAAGTAAATGAGAGTGATTCCATTATGGACCAACTTGTAGAAATAGTCCACAAGTTCAATAAAGATTTAAATGGTTAAGAACAACTACTACAGAAGGAAGAAGGAAAGTTTGAGAACAAATTTTTAGAGAATGTTGCAAGAAATATTGCAATTGATCATGTCAAGCTAAATTATGTCATTAGTTCTCTAGAAACTAGAGTAAATAATGTTGCTTCATTATTTGTAAAGCTAACTGATACTTTAAAATTCACAATGGAAATCAAGGAAAAGCCGACAAATGTCGATACAGATATGAAGGAAAGTGAAAATTAGTTGGCACTTAACCCAAGTTCAAGCTCAACACATTTTGTGAAAAATAAGTATCTTACAAACATGCAGGCTGAATTACTAAGGGAAGAAGGAAGGACAAGAGAATCTCTCACAGCTATCCAGAGCCAACTCCTTCCACACCTAAATGTAATGTAGAAGCATATAGCTCATGCTAAGACTCTTATCCATGACAACAATTTTTTAGTTGTAGAGCTTATGATGGAGCTTTCAACAGAGTTACAGAAAGATTTACACATCCTGAAGGTGTTTTAGGATGATTGGGAAAATACTTTGTCTTAGATTTTAAAGCTACATAGTGATTTCCTATCTTATTTTGGTATTAACATATAGATATATTTTGGCATTTGTGTCAAAACCAAGGGGGAAATGTATATAGGATATATAGGAAAAGTCAGTTGTAACCGAGTCATAGAGATAGTGTCAAAATTTGAGCAATTACCCAAGAATATGGTAAGGAGGATGTTTGACTCAGGAGGTTGAATATTTTTTTGATCATGATAAGTGTTTTTGGTCAATAATGCCAAAGGGGGAGATTGATGACCTTATGTCAAGACATATTGTCAATTAGTGCCAAAACACTTAGTCATCATAGTGTTGACAAAGCCAATAGTGCAACTCAAGGAGTTACAATGTAATCCGAGCAGTGGAAGTGTCAAATGAGCAGATAGTGGTAATCAGTATTACCCAAGTGATTAGAGTAGCCTGAGTACATAGAGTATCCCGAGTGCCAGAGCTTAGTATGTTGCCTGAGTGACAGTATAATGCCCAAGTGCCAGTATATTTCCCAAGTGGATCACTGGACTTGAGTAATAGTTTTGGGCTGACCTAGCTTATATTATTGGATATTAGTTTGTCTTAAGGAAGCTGACTTACAGTTGCATTTGGTTTGGATAAGGTATAAATGTAAAGTAATATATGTGTAAGATAATGTATGCGAATATGAAGAGACATATTGTTTAAAAAGCTACAACAGAATAAGGAACAAAAAAGACTTATCCACCACATACAAGTGATTAGTTAATATCATTTGATCTTATTTAGCAATTAAGAGTTGCATTGAATATCGGCTACTAGTTCATCCTAATAGGTGCATCAAAAAAATCCTCTAACAAGGTGGAGCAAACAATCCTTTATAAAATATCCTAACATAGTTGCATTACTTGATTATATTGTATTAAATACTTTCACAAGGTGGACCTAACTGTCCTTATTGCTCCTAATAGGGTAGGGAATTAGAAGTGGTCAATTGTAAGCTTTAACTGGCTAAATTTATACTGCAGTAATAAATCTTTTGGGTACCATCCCCACCCCAGTTTTACTTTCTCTTTGGAAGGTTTCTCGGTAACCAAATATTGTGGATGTTTTATTTCTTTTCATTTCATACATGCGACCAGTTTAGATAATCTAATATTGGACCAAAAGGATTAAGTTTTATTGGTTCCTAATTCACCTTGTCCCCCTCTCAGTCACATTGACTCAACATATTTCCAAAAGTATACACTCAGCTCACTTCTCATACAATCTAAATTATGTGATTGTTACAATATATATCAAAATGAACATAAACAAGCATCAACTATACTTAGGTAGATCTAGTTATAGCTCACATCATCATTGATCTAATTTTGATATCACAATGTAGCCATTCATCTATTCGCATCTTTTCCATCCATCATCTCTACTTCAATTCTAAAAAATTCTCTTCATGTATATACATTTTACATATCTATTCAACTCATAATATATTACAAAAGGAATCAACACTTAAATAAAAACTAAATACAAAGTTATCTACTTAACATTACCAAGGAAGATTCCTTCATCACTTCTAGCATCAAACTTTCCTATCTCATCATCTCTTTAGATATAGCATTTAATACCAAATATTTTGAAATATTTCACAATAGGAGTATGATTAAACCATAATTCATAAGGAGTCTTACTTGTAAGTTCTCTAATCTTAATTATATTAAAACTATAAACAAAAATACAAATATCTTCTCTCCAATGAACATGTGATACATTTCCATCTAACAACATGGTTCTTGCAACATCTAATATTATTATGTTTCATTTCTCTTCTATCCCATTATGTTTTGGTGTCCTAGGAGCAGTGATGCAGGAGCATCCTGGGAGTAAGGCCAATCTTGCATCACCCTAAAATATGTGTTTTCTATTCAATAAGGGCTATTTTGTACAAATTTGCTATTTTTGGAAACTTGTTATTTATAGTAAGTTGGCCATTTGAACTCAGAATGTTCTAATTTTTCAGGTGAAGGATCATCTTAGTCATGTAAGCATGCCAGTTGAGTTTCATTGCCATAGCATCTGTATTGGCAAAGTTATTAAGGATTTACTCTTGAGATTTTAGGGTGCAAAACCTTTGAGCTCAATTTTCAGGACCTTAGAGGCTCTGGATCGAGGTCGAACCCCCAGCTGACTAATGCTTCTCTTGTTAGGCTCTATAGATCACGATCTCCCATTTCCAGAAAGTGGTTATAATAGCCAATCAGAGCTACAGTTCAAAATTTATGGCTTTTGGAAGTTGGGCTACCTAATCTCATATTTTGTAAATATTTAAAGCCGACCCTTTTGTAGTAAAAGTGAAAAATAATTAAATGCTAAGGGTAGTCAGCCTTAATGGCTAGATTTTTGGAACCTTCTCGGGTGGTGGAAAATTTCCTATTTAAGAAAGGCCCATAGTCTTTTCTAGGAGGTTCGGGGTGGTTATTGGAGGCTTTTTCCTACAGATTATTGTAAGGGATGCCCATGTGGCTTTTGATATTATAATTCTGAAGTTTGTAATTCCACATTTGTGGAGCCAATAAGAAGCCAATTTTTTGTTCTTGTAAATTTTTTTTTGTTTCTACTGTGTATTTGTGGTATTAAGGGGAGTCCCCTTCATCAAGTGGTATCAGAGCAAGAAGTTCCTGAGTGTGTAGACAAATCACCAACTATGAGGTAGTTTACACCAAGATTGTGGTTAGGGTTTCAACGATAAGTACAAAAATGCCTCCACAAAGGGAGCATGGCGGAAGAGCCAGAGGTGTGCCACCTGAGGTTAGAGCCCTCCAGAGACAAGTACAAGCATTGCAGGAAGAGAGTCATAGAGGCATGAATCTTGTCGTAAGAGAGGAAAGTGAGGATGAAGCCGAAGTAGAAGGAGATTTTGATTAGGAAGGTGAAATTCTGAACCAAAAGGAGGAAAGGATTTTCCGGGCTATTTCCAAGATCGGGAAAAGACCTAAGCTTAGTGTTCCCACATTTTTGGGAAATCTTAACCCAGAAGAGTTGATCGATTGGATCAATAAAATAGAAGAATATTTTGAGTATGAAGATATTGGGGATCCTGATAGGGTCAAATTTGTGAAGGCCTGACTGAAGGGTCATGTGAAAATCTGGTGGCAGGAGATTCAGTTGGAGCGAAATAGAAGAGGAAAGGATAAAATCACAAGATGGGATCAGATGGTGGATAAATTGAAGTGACAGTTCATTCCTATTGATTATGAGCTCGATCTACTAAAGAAAATGCAAGGTTTGAAGCAAGAAGGGAAATATGTCCAGGAGTATACGGAGGAGTTCTATCAAATCCTCATTAGAATAGGCCATGTAGAAGCTGACAAGGAGAAATTTGCCCGTTACCTCAATGGGTTGAAGCCGAGCATTCAGAAGGAGTTGAACCTAATCTAAATGAACAGTATTGAAGAGGCCTACTAGTTTTCCCTAAAGGTAGAGGAAAATCTGAACAAGAAGTTTGAAAGCAGGCAAAGAGGAAGAGGTCGTGGTGGAAGATCTGGTGGACGATCTTATGGAGGCCGAAATGAAGATAAAAAAAAGAAGGATGAGGCCAGTTGTAGTCAAGTTTAGAGGGGAAATAATTTCAATCAAAATAATAGAGATCAAAGAGGAAGAGGATGAGGACAAGGATCAGGAAGAGGAGGCTTTCGTGGAACATGTTTTCATTGTGGAGAAGAAGGTCATAGGGCATATGAATGTCCTCAATGCCAAGGAAGGGTAGATAGGAGAAATGATGTCTAAGATAGAGTCACACATGTGGAAGAAGATGAAAAATCATCTCATTATAAACATGATGAAGGAGGAGAAGTCCTAGTTAATAGAAGAGTCCTGCTGAGTGGTGAAAATGAACCTGAGCAAAGGAGGAGCTTGTTTTGCACTAGGTGCAAGTGTGCAAATAAGTGTTGTGATGTGATTGTTGATAGTAGAAGTACTGACAATCTAGTGTCAGAAGAGATGGTCACAAATTTGAAGCTCAAGAGGCAGAAACACCCA
Source organism: Thuja plicata (assembly GCA_018584345.1). Lineage (NCBI taxonomy): Eukaryota > Viridiplantae > Streptophyta > Pinopsida > Cupressales > Cupressaceae > Thuja > Thuja plicata. Next base: position 2,472,262 of record MU225132.1, read on the forward strand.
CATCCATACTGGATTGCTTCGGTGCAGGATGACCACAAGATCATGGTTAATGAACAGTGCCTAGTAAATTTCAAGATTGGAAGGTACTATGATGAGGTAGTATGTGATATCATACCTATGGATGCTTGTTATATGTTGTTGGGAAGGCCATGGTAGTTTGATAGGCATGCTGTACATGATGGCCATGCAAATACATATTCCCTGACAAAGGATGGAGTGTGACCTAAGCTAAAACCACTGAACAATATAGAAGAAAAAGTATGTAGTAATGCAAGAATAAATTTTGTTGATGGAAGAAAATTCCTAGAGGGTATGAAGCATGAGAATATGTGTTTTTCCTTAATTCCAAAAGCTAGTAAAGAGGAAGTAGAAGATGTGCCTACAAAAGTTGCAGATCTGTTGAATGAGTTTTAGGATATTGTATCCGATAATGTGCCTGATGGATTACCACTAGTAAGGAAGATCAGTCATCATATGGACTTGATCCTAGGAGCCAGTTTGCCAAATAAGGTAGCACATAGAATGACACTAGTAGAAAGTGAAGAATTGAATAGACAAGTGCAAGAGTTATTGCAGAAGGGTTTGATTCATGAGAGCTTGAGTCCATGTGTTGTACCAACAGTATTAACACCAAAGAAGAATGGAAAATGGAGGATGTGCATAGATTCTAGGGCTATCAACAAGATCACAATCAAGTACAGATTTCCAATGCCACTGATGGATGATATTATGGACTATTTGAGTGGAGCTGTGTACTTCTCAAAGATAGGTCTAAAGAGTGGATATCACCAGATTCAGATCAGAGAAGGAGAAGAATGGAAGACTGCCTTAAAAATAAAGGAGCGACTTTTTGAGTGGTTGGTCATGCCCTTTGGGCTAACCAATGCACCAAGCACTTTTATGAGGCTCATGAATGAGGTATTGAAATAATTTCTGGGTAAGTTTGTCATTATTTACCTAGATGATATTCTGATCTTTAGTAAGACATTGGAGGAGCATCTAATGCATAGGGTTTTGGAGAAGTTGAGGGAAGAAAAATTGTTGACTAATTTGAAGAAGTGCAATTTTGTTAGTGTATCTAGGATTTTTATTTTTAACAGAAGGACTAAAAATGGAACCAAAGAAAGTGCAGGCTATCCTAGAATGGCCTACTCCAAGGAGTGCTACTGAGGTAAGATCATTTCATGGTTTGGCTAGATTTTATAGAAAGTTTATCAGAATTTTTAGTAGTATTTGTGGTCCCTTGACTAAAACAATGAGAGTGGATATGAAAGAGTTTAAGTGGACTAAAGGGGCTGACAAGAGTTTTGAACTGTTAAAATTTTTTTTTACAGAACAACTTGTTTTAGCACTTCTTGATTTTAATAAGGTGTTTCAAGTAGATTGTGATGCTAGTGGTACTAGAATAGGAGCTGTTTTGAGCCAAGAAGGTAAACCCGTCACATATTTTAGTGAGAAGTTAAATTATGCCAAGAAAAAATATTTTGTTTATGATTAGGAATTTTATTCTATAATTCAAGCATTGAAGAAGTGGAGACACTATCTACTTCCTAAGGAGTTTGTTTTGTATACTGATCATCAAGCTTTGCAATATTTGAATAGTCAAGGAAAGTTGAATCAAAGACATTTGAAATGGGTTGAATTTTTGCAGAGTTACACATTTGTTTTGAAACACAGGAGTGGAAATTCTAAAAGAGTTGTAGATGCTCTTAGCAGAAGGAAAATTTTGCTAATAGAGATGCAGATTGAGGTGGTTGGGTTCAAGGAACTCAAGAGTTTGTATCCAGAGGATATTGATTTTGGTGAAGCTTGGAAAGCTTGTACAGAACTCGTTACTCTAGACAGAATGAAGTGGCTGGACTTCATCATTTAGGATGGAATGTTATTCAGAGGGAGCCAGTTGTGCATTCCATGAAGTTCTATGAGGTAGAATCTCATCAAGGAGAAGCATAGCAGAGGACTGGCTAGAAATTTTGGTCGAGATAAAACCCTTTCTCTAGTTAGCGAGAATTATCATTGGCCATAGTTGTAGCAAGATGTCAAGAAGTTTGTACAAAGTTGTAGAGTATGTAAAATGGAAAAAGGAGCAAAGAAGAATACAGGATTGTATCAGCCATTACCTATACCAGAGAAGCCTTGAGAGGATATCAGTATGGAATTTTTTCTTGGTTTACCAAGGACTCAATGGGGACATGATTCAATTTTTGTGGTGGTTGACAGGTTTTCAAAGATGGCACATTTCAATCCTTGTAAGAAGACTAATGATACTATTCATGTGGCTGAATTTTTTTTCAAAGAAGTGGTGAGACTACATGGTCTGCCAAAGAGTATAGTTTCAGATTGAGACACTAAGTTTTTTGGATATTTCTAGCACACATTCTGGAAGAAGTTGAAGACAGACTTGAAGTTCATCTCATCACATCATCCAAAAAATGATGGACAAATAGAGGTGGTGAATAGGAGTTTGGGGAATTTGCTAAGATGTTTGGTTGGAGATAAGCCAACAGGTTGGGATTTGATTTTACCACAGGCAAAATTGCATACAATAATTCTGTCAACAAGAGCACTAGTAAATCACCATTCCAGATTGTATTTGGAAGTAGTCCCATAAATGCTTTAGAGTTGAGGAAGATAAACAAAGGAGAGATAAGTAGTGCTAAAGCTGAGGATTTTACAGAACATTTGAAGAACATCCATGAGAAGGTGAGGAAGCACATTACCAAGATGAATGCACAGTATAAAGCTAAGGTAGATGAGAGGAGGCATAAATAATTTTAGGTTGGGGTTGAAGTCATGGTTCATTTACGGAAGGAGCGCTTTCCAGTTGGTACATATAAAAAGTTGAAAATGAAGAAGTTTGGGTCATGAAAGATACTGAAGAAGCATGATTCAGGAAATGCTTATGAGGTAGAATTTCCTACTGAGTTGAATATTTCACCAGTATTTAACATTGAAAATTGGACAGAGTACCATGAAGGGGGTGTTGAAGGTGAGGGCACATAAGTACAATGGAGTATTCTAGCTACTACTTCAGCTACCAAGGAGATTGAAGATATACTAGATAGTCATGTTGGCAGAAGCACAAGGAATGGGACATATGAAGAGTATCTAGTCAAATAGAGAGGATGACCTATAGAAGATTCATCATGGTTGACAAAGGAGGAGGTTGGTCAACTTGGTTTTCCTCTGCACACCTGAGACGTGACAGGGTCACTTCTCAAATTACCCTGGGTGTCTGATGTAGGAGCATCCTGGGTGTAAGGGCAATCTTGCATCACCCAAAAATATGTGTTTTCTATTCAATAAGGGCTATTTTGTACAAATTTTCTATTTTTGGAAACTTGCTATTTTAGTAAGTTGGCCATTTGAACTCAGAATATTCTAATTTTTTAGGTGAAGGATCATCTTAGTCATGTAAGCATGCTAGTTGAGTTTCATTTCCATAGCATTTGTATTGGTGAAGTTATTAAGGATTTACTCTTGAGATTTTAGGGTGCGAAACCTTTGAGCTCAATTTTTAGGACCTTAGAGGCTCCGAATCAATGTCGAACCTTGAGCTGGTTAGTGTTTAGCATGTTAGCAATTGTAGATCGCAATCTCCCCTTTCTGAAAAGTGGTTATAATAGCCAATCAGAGCTATGGTTCAAAAGTTATGACTTTCAGAAGTTGGGCTACCTAATTTTATATTTTGTAAATATTTAAAGCTGACCCTTTTGTAATAGAAGTGAAAAATAATTAAATGCTAAGGGTAGTCAGCCTTAATGGCTAGATTTCTTGAACCTTCTCGGGTGGTAGAAAATTGACTATTTAAGGAAGGCCCATAGTCTTTTCTAGGGGGTTTGGGGTGGTTATTGGAGGCTTTGTCCTAAAGATTATTGTAAGGGATACCCATGTAGCTTTTGATATTGTAATTCTGAAGTTTGTCATTCCACATTTGTGGAGCCAATAAGAAGCCATTTTTTTTTTCTTGTAAATTTCTGTTGTTTCTCTCTGTTTCTATTATGTATTTATGGTATTAAGGGGAGTCCCCTTCATCAAGCAGATGTTTGTTTGTATATTCCATGCTCTTCGTAGTAGGTATTGAACAAGTCTGAAGTAAACTCTCCACCTCTATCTGATCTCAAACATTTTATACTTAAACCTAATTCATTCCCAACTTTTGCTTTGAATATCTTGAATTTTTCAAAAGCCTCAGATTTCTCTCTCAAATATGTAACCCGCATGATCCTTGAAAATTCATGAACAAAAAGTATAAATAAACTTTCACCATAGTAAGCTATTCTTCTTGTAGGACGACAAAGATTTGTATTCACCAGATCCAACTTCCCCCTTACACATTATTTGCACATGGTGTTTGATGGTTTCAAATCTTCGGTAGGTCTCTAACGACATTAGTCATGCTTGACTTCACAATATTATCAAAATTCACATGAAAAAATCTTCTATGCCATAACCAACTATTATCAACCTTCCCAAAAAAATAATAAAACGTTAGATGTATTCAATTCAAATACATTACCTCTCAATTTAGTACCAGATGAAATCAATTTTCCTTACTTCTGATAGAGCATTTCCCATCATGAATTTCAATTGATAACCTTTGTCCACCAACTTTACAACACTCAAAAAATTATTCTTAACTCGATCAACAAGTAACACATCATCAGTATTAGTATTTCCATTCAAATAAATAGATCCAAATCCAATGATAAGCTTAGGAGTGTTGTCACCAAACATCACAACACCACCATCATACTTGGTTAGCTTAACAAATTTATTTCTATCTCCAGTCATATGGTGTGAACAACCACTATCTATGACCCATTCAGATTTCTTTTCAACATGTGACACTAGGGCTCTCTCTTCAGGAATAGGTTCATCATCCTTGATAGAAATAAATCCAAACTCATCATAATCAATAGCATCATCATTAGAAAAACCTTGACTAGCATAGTAACATTTCGTATCCTTGGAATACTTAGGTCTATAAAACTTAGATTTATGCTTAGGAACTCTTAGAGGACATATAGATGCAAAATGACCTATTTTATTGCATGTAAAAAATTTCAAAGGTAACTTTCCTTCATACTTATCCTTACCTTTCTTTTCTCTTCTAGCGATCAGGGCCACAATTTCATCTAACTTCCTTTCTTCTACTTGTATCTCTTCCCAGTCATCAACATACTCACCAAGCTCTTCTCTCAAGTCACTTTTGTTAGTGCTCGTAGTCCTTGATAAAGTCTTTTTTTATGCACAATTGCCGTAAATTTTGTCTCAAATTTAGGTAATGAATCTCCCAGCTCTACAGCCTCAAAGGTAGTTATTTTTGCAATCAACATCTTTCTATTAATGGGTTTTATTGAAGGAGAGTGAATTTCCCTACCTTGAGTTTATGACTAGGTTTTATACTATAATTTATCCATATATCTAGCATTTTTATGGTGCATGATGGCAAGCTAAACATTTTTCCTGATTCCAAAGACTGTTTTTCACCTGGTTATATTCTTTCAATTGTAGATTTGTCTAAGAACTATATATTTTCCCCTCAATCAGAGCTTCAAGATCAATATTATAATTCTAAGCAAGTTGCAATATTTGTGCAAGTGACCTATAGACATGCACAATTTTATTTTGATTATTTAGAAAATACTGGTCCAAATGAACGCATTATCATCAAGGAGTTTCATTTCTATATCAGCAATGATAAGGTTCATGACATGAGCTCTTTGGCTCATTGTTTTGCAATGTATTTTTAAGATATTGTGAATTGTGGGATAAAGGCTTCACAATACTGGATTTGGTCTAACGGTTGTGCAGGTAAGTGTATGTACTTAAATTATTTTTCATTCTCATGTAATACTTGTTAAATTAAATAAATGATTGCACATGTATGTATGCATACAACAACTTAATCTTGCAGGAAAATTTAAATCTGCAAAAACCTTTAATTGGCTAGCTATTCAACATGCTAGACACAATGCTAAGTTTATGTGGAACCTCTTTGAAAGTGGACATGGAAAAGGAGAGCACGATGGAGTAGGAGCGTGTGTGAAGCGTGCACTTTGCCAACAAGAAGTTGCAAGTACAAATGGCATATACATATATATATATATATATATATATATATATATCAAATAATATAATTTCAGCTTAGATCCATTTGCTTTAAACTGATAGTTCATAAATTTATAGGTAACATGATAGAGAATTCAAAGAAAATTGTTGAATAGTGTAAAAGTTGTTTTGCTAGTCAGGACACCAAATAAAACAAACATTATTTTTGGGAAGTGAAAGGTAATTTATATTTTGTTCAAAAATTCTAAATTAAAATTTAATTTCATGTTCATCTTTGTTATCATAATTGTTGATCTAAAAATGTGCAAATTTCATTTCCTCTTTATAACATATATAGACTGATCTAATCCTTACAATAATCAAAGGTTTGTTGGTATTATAATTTTACATTAATTGATGAGTATAGGAAATCAAAAGTGTATCTTGATTCAAGTAAGAGAATAGTCATGTTTCTGTGCTGACTACAATGAGGACAATCAAATGAATCAATGTGAGAGTATTGCAAATGGATATATTTCATGATAGGATATGAAGGAGTTGATAAGAATGCCTCCTTATGAAAATTATGAAATTAACATAAAAATTCATGATCCTGTATATTCATTTGATTATGACCGTGTTTCTGATCTAGTTGTTACAGGTGCGTGCACATACATGTTCTTTTATTTAAATTTAAATTATTGTGCAAGTGATGTTCAAATTTTATCTTAAACTTTTGATTTGAATTTAATAGAATTTGGATTTGTAGAGGTGATATGTTTTCTATAGTTGTGGATCCTGACAATGCGGAAAGTATATATTATTATCTACTAAGATGCACAAAAGCAAAATACAACTTTCCAGAATAAATTGTAGATGGTGATGGACAGTCATATTTGACTCGTTCAGTTGTTATTGAAGGAACCTATTATGAGAAAATAAAGATAGAAAAAATGGTGTTTAATTTATTGAATATATTTGGCCAAAAGTTTTTACATTACAGTCACTTGGTTATAGCAACAAATTTGTAATTTGAGACATTGCAAAAAAGAGGAAGTGACAATCAAAAGTGGAGGTTGACTATTGAAGAACATGAGATTTTTTATGAGATAATAAAAGATAGAGAGGATCTAGACTATATGTATCAGGGTATTTAGATTTTTTGTATCTCTCATACTTTCATATTTGAAGTCTACAGTTTGAAATCTTATTTAATGTATTGGATATTCGATATAAACTATTGAACTCTACAGTTTGAACTCTATAGTTATGCATGCTTGGAAAATTATATATTCTTTTATAATGTATATTTTTATGGTTCAATGGTTTTAATATATAGCTATTATGTATGTTGTTAGAGCTTTTATGTATGTTGTTACATGTACATGTGCTTCAAGATGGTTCAATAATTTTAATATATAGCTGTGTATACTTTCATGTATGCTTTTATGTATGTTGATATGTGCATGATTTATTATGTAAGTTGTTATGTGCATGCTTTGATGTATTTTAATGGTTCAATGGTTTTAATATATATGTTATGTGCTTTGATGTATGACCTCCCCTTAAGACATCCCTTTTTAAATAACTTTAAATTACTTAAATGACATTGTTTAGATTACTTAATTGTATTTTAATGGTTCAATGGTTTTAATATATAGCTTTTATGTATGTTGTTATAAATTTTATGTATGTTTTCACATGTACATGTGCTTCAAGATGGTTCAATAATTTTAATATATTTAACTATATATACTTTGATGTGTGCTTTTACGTATGTTAATATGTGCATGGTTTGTTATGTGCATGCTTTGATGTATTTTAATGGTTTAATGGTTTTAATATATATGTTACGTGCTTTGATGTATGACCTCCCCTTAGGAAATCCCCTTAAGACATCCTCTATTCAATTACTTTAAATTACTTACATGGCATTATTTAGATTATTTAAATCTTATTTAAAGTGGTTCAATGGTTGTAATATATATGTTATGTGCATTTTTTATGTGTATGCTTTGATGTATGACCTCCCCTTAAGACATCCCTTTTAAATTACTTACATAAAATTATTTAGATTACTTAATTGTATTTTAAAATGGTTTAATGGTTTTAATATATATGTTATGTGCATGTTTTGATATATGACCTCCCCTTAAGACATCCCCTTAAGAACTCCCTTTAAAGCATGACATTATTTAGATTACTTAATTGTATTTTAATGGTCCATTACATTAGTTAAGGTTGTACATGACATAACATAATGTATACATAACATGTATAAAAATAACTCTAAAATATGAAATAACACAGTCACATATAACATACATACATATATGAAATGGCTAAAATGAACATGTATATATGTAATGTCCAAAATATGAAATAACGAACTCACATATAACATACATACATATATGAAATGACTAAAATGAACATGTATATATGTAATTTATAAAATATGAAATAACACACTTACATATAACATGTACATATGTATGAAATGACTAAAATGAACATGTATATATGTAATTTCTAAAATATGAAATAACATACCAATACATTGGTGCAGGAACACCTATGACATCTCCAAGTTTCTAAGTTTTTGGTTTGGCTTGTCCTTACCCTAGCCAGGTCGGGAGTGTTTTAAAAGGCCTTATAAGGTTGTGAGTGTGTGTGTGTGTGTGTGTGTGTGTGTTTAGGAGGGATAGATCATGTTTAGTCCAATCTAGTTGTTTTGTTTGTTTAGGTCATGTTTTGGTTTTAAGTCTCTTGGAGCCTAAATTTGGGATTTTGGGTCAAAAAGCCTAAAAGGATTAGGAAAAAATTTAATTAAGCCTAAAATTTATTCTATGATTATTTTACATCATTATAAGTCGTTTAGAAGTCATTGGACTAAGTTAGGAGAAAAGTTGCAAAAATTGACAAAATGTTGTCATGAAAACTTTTGCAACTTTGCAAAGTTGCATGACAACATTGTCCAAAAGAGACAAAATAAAATGATTAGGGTATGTTAGGTATTATAACCACCTAAAATCATGAGGGAAAGGTATAAAACCACAAGGATTCACATTTCCCAAGGTTGGATGTTTGGGAGAAGTAATAGAAATTACAAGCTTTTGCACTATGTTCTGGTTTTTATAGAGAGTTAATTATTTTAGTTTGTAAAGATCCTTACATGGATTAAATCCACAAAATTATAGTGGGATTTAAGTAATTAGCTTAGTTATATTATTTTTTTATAGAGGTTTGAATTTATTTTCAATTCATTAGGGTAGTATTGTAAATTATTTTGTGAATAACCCAGTCTCTGGTCCATCCAGGACTATTTGCTGAAAAATGGCTCCCCCATAAAACCCAATCATAAGATCATCATGATCCTGAGGGATATGCAATGGGAGCCCATGTATAGTTCAAATATGGGAGGATGAGCTTTGAAGAATTGTTTTTCTATTTTTAAGAACAAGCCCTAGGCGAGTCCAGTACAACCCGGTTAGGAGCTTGTCAAAGTCTTTTTGTGTTTTGATGTAGGGGTTCAATTGGAAGAGTGGATCCAAGTGGATTTTGGGAGATCTTAATGTTAGAGAGAGACCATTGAGGAAGCTTAGACCATGAAAAATCTATATAACCACATTTTGAGAAAGAAATCAGTTAACTGGTTTAGAAGACACCAATTAGCCCTAAAAGCCTTTAAAAAATGGATCACCATTACATAGATGATGGAGAAATGAGACCTACAAAATATTGCATAACTCAATAAAGGGTATCTAAATATAACATTATTTATTGGGGTTGTTTGGGAATATTTTGAAATAAGCGGCAAAAACTAGTCAAATAGGGCTATAGACCTCTTATGCCTAAAAGCCAAGATCGAACAAAACATTGGAAAGTGATTGTGAAGAACTTGATACCCTAGCCTAATGGGATAAAATGAAGTTTCATAAAATGTATAGAATGAATTTAATCTCTTTCCAACACTAATTGAGGAGAAGAGACAATAGAAGCACTTGGATGAATCGAAGAAAGAGCTAAGAGGTGAAAGTTGCATCATTGGTAGTTACACCTAAGTTCAAATCATATTGTATGCCATCTTTTGGAGATACATTGAAGGAGTCCATGAATATTTGAGAGACAGATTAGAAGATACTAAAAGATAGAGTTAGGATCTTGAAGGGACTAGGAACAAATACAGAGAGTCCTACTTGGATTGTGCAAGCACACTTAGAGAGTTTCTATCAGATTGGTATTAGGGCCTACAAGATTAGGCTTGTGGTGAAGGTTTAAGCTAGAAGAGTCAATAGGAGAGTCTACAATGGTGACTAATGAAGATCTAGCAAAGAAATTGGATGAGAAAGAAGAAGAGAATAGATTTCTCTGGGATAGATTGGCTCAATTAGAGAAAAACATTGGATCAAGTAGAAGAAAAGACTGAGGAAATCAAAGACAAGGTTGAAGGAAAGCATAAAGGAGTGTCTATAGAAGATGAGATCCTTGAACTAGACCCCATCCTCACTAAAGAACCCTTTTTGAAAGCATTGAAATACTTAAGTGGAAAGGCATTGGAGGGTATCCCAGTATTTAGTGGGAAAATGGAACCAAAAGTAGTCCAAGATTGGATTGAAGGACTTGAGAAACATTTTGAATGTGAAGGGATAATAGAAGCCCAAAAAGTGAAAGAGGCTAAAGGAAGGCTTAGAGGTTCTACAGTCACTTGGTGGAAATTTTTCCAAGATGATAGGGAGAAATAAGGAAAGAAACCCATTGCCACTTTGAAATCTATGGTAGAAAAAATTAGAGAGGAATATGGGATAGAAGATTATGAGATTCAATTGCATAAAAAAATATAGAGCTTGAGACAAAAAGAGTTGGATGTTACCTCATACACTAAAGAGTTTCAAAAACTATGCATGAGATCTAGAGTTGCAGAAGATGAGAGTGTGAAGGTAGCCAGGTACTTGAATGGCTTAAGGTGGACTATAAGAGATGAACTTAGTCTCCTAACCACTACCATGGTACAATGATGAACTACAATTGATTATATATATAAATTCATTTTTTGATATTTAATTGAGTTGCAGGAGTGGTGATAAACATTATGTTGGAAATATTCAGGACTAACAGAGTTACTGAGAGGGGAGGGGTGAATCAGTAACACTTAAAACTTTAAATTATTTCTGCACTTTTATATTATTTAACCATTCATTCATGTAATCTACTGCAATCATGAAAATGTAAACACATAACACAAAGATTGGTAACCCAGAAACCTTCCAAATAGAAAGTAAAACTGGGGTGGGGATGGTACCCACAAAACTTT
>MU225132.1:2483729-2493915 GCA_018584345.1 Thuja plicata
TGAGTCGGTAGAAGCTAGGTTCCTCAAGCTGGCTCAGTGATCTTCTGATACTCGGCATCCACTACTATACTCGGCATCGTCATGCTCTCGGTAAGAGTAGAAGCTCGGTCCATACTAGTCCCGAAGTGTAGCTTGGAACTCGGTAGCTNTAGTGACTCGGTAAATACATTGTCACTCGGTAACCACTGGTGACTCGGTAGAAACTGTCATCTCGGTTATCTTCAACTGATGACTCAGTGACTACCGTCTGCTCGGTAACTGCTGTTCTTCTCATATGCTCGGTGACTGCCTTACTGCTCGGTTTGAACTGTTTGATCGGTGAGCTTTGCTGAATGCTCGGTATAGGCTATGGGTTGAGTGATAAACTCGGTAAGCATTCAAAACCGAATAAGTGTTTTCACTAAGTGCATTCACTGATGCCAAATGTATCATTATTCCAACACATTATCAATTGATGTATCGTCATTGATGTCAACTTATCTGAGTATTATTATGGTGGAGATTTTTTATATGATTTAAACATCTGGAACAAAAAATATTTATGTGGTTGGTAAATGAAGAGTTCTGTATACACTGAGAGATAGTAATAACCAAGTAAAACACAGTGTATACCGAGCATAGTGATAACCGAGATAGGGATCGCTGACATAAAATGATTAATACTAAGACTAATAAATTAATTCAAATTAAGGCCGACTAGGATGCTGAGTTAGAAATTGATGATTTTGAGGTAAAAGATAAAGTGTTTTATTTGATCAAATGGTTATGAAAATTAAAGGAAGATCAGACGACAAATATTGAAACATGCTTTTAACACAACTACCGAGGAAGGATCAAGTAGGAAAATGAACAATGGAGATTAAGGGGAATGATCTAAATGATGAAAATTAAATGAGCTATGATGTCTATATAAGAGACAAGATATTCATTATTAATTCACACATACCCCTGAAGTGCATACATGCAAATTTTATGCATGACTGATCAAACTGGTTAAAGATAGAACCAAGCATTTTTTCTCCAAACATAACCGAGTGATAGACGAAATATGATTACTAAGAAGAACAAGTATGAAGTATGAGATGAACTGAAAAAGTACAAATTGATTAGACATATTATGTATTTAGTATAGATCTAAATATCTGCAAATCAGAGTTCTATTTGAATTAGATCACTACTATATCAATTTAACCATTGTTATAGAAAAATATCTTAACCGATTAGGAAAATGAAGTCTTTATTATAACATTCAGAGAATGTTGAGCATTTTCTTGTTGACCCCATAGTGAATGCATGGTCAAGAGATAACTGTTAATTTTAAATCCTCTAACCAGGTCACATTTAACAATGTATATTCTAACCTTCAATAGGGTTGGGTCTTCACCGAGCTCACTTCAGCTGAGTAAAAATATATTGGGTTACTGGTCCCAGGTGGTTTTTTCCCTTAGCCGGGTTTCCACGTTAAAAATATATGTGTCAATGTGCATGAATGTTGTAGATTGTTATTTTACTTTACACATTAGTTTATTGACCTAGATCAGTAATCATAGTATTAATTTACTGATACTCAGTAGACAACTTAATAGTAATTTTTGAAATTACAGAATACTTTTACACTGAGCTGAGTTTTATATTTGAAATTGTTTTGAGATACATCGAGAGAAATTTGGGATTGTTGGATAATTTCTGAGGAGACTGATTCTAAATAATTCACCCCCCCTTTCATTTATTCTAACAATTGGTATCAGAACATATAGTGCTTATCAAAGAGCATATAGTGCTTAGAAGAAAGTTTTGAAGGACTTAAGTTAAATATCACAAGATGTATAATAGAGATGCACCTAAGATGACCAAGGATAACTTCTCGACATGGAAAAGAAGAATGAGACTATATTTATCAAGGATCAAAGACAACATTGAAGATTATCTAGATGATGAATTCATTCTAGCTACTGGACCTTTGACTATAAATCAGATGAAAGAGTAACATGAACATAACCTTATCATGGTGGAGATTTCTTCTTCACTCACATATGCTGAGTTTGAAGACATCAAGACATGTACAACTGCCAAGAATATGTGGGATCAAATTACACTAGTTTATGGAGGAGATGCAAATGTACTGAGAGCCAAAGCTAAAAGTCTTCCTGGAAAGTTTAATGACATGAGAATGAAAGAAGGAGAAAACATAACAGAGTACAATACCTGACTTAAGCAAGTTATGAATTCTATTCAAGGATCTGGTGGAACCATTGATGAAGACACTATTATGAGTAAGATTCTTAGAACTCTATTGCCTATTTATTCTATAAGAGTCTCTCCAATACATGAAATTAGAGTTGCACTTGGAAATAACATTATTGTTGATAGTCTTTTTGAAAATTGACCTCTTTTGAGATTAATAACTTTGACAACAGTATTGTACCATCTATGGAGTCCACATTTATGTCTACTTTGAAAATTGGTAAATCTAGTAGCAAACACATACTTATAAATTACACGAGTGACAGTGATAGTGATGAAAAGGAACTTGATGAACTTGAATCTTTAATGGTTAGAATATTACACAGAGGTAAAGGAAGATAAAAAGGTAAACTACCTTTGATCTATTTTAACTTTAAAGAGATTGGCCATTTTTTTGCAAGGTGCCCTAACAAAAAGAATGATGATAGAAATGATAGATCTAATGATAGAAAGGATGATCAAGACTACAAAAGAAACCAAAATTATGACAGAAGAGATAGTCAAGATTATAAAGATAAATGTAAGAAAGATTATTACATTGCTAAAGATAAAGTTAATAACAGTAATTCTAACGGTGATGAAGATATTGAGACAATGTTCATAGATTTGAAAGATGATTCAGATGAAGATGAAAGGTATGTAGAAACAACATTTATCTCTAAAGTTAGTAAACATGATATTTGGGTTATTGAACAGACCACATGACTGGTGATAAAGGAAAATTTTAATTCATTGAATAGTATGATGGAGGATCAGTAAGAATGGGAAATGATAAACCCTTTCAAGTGAAAGGAAAAGGTACTAATATACTGAACAATCAAATCAAATGTGAAAATACTTATTGGGTAAAAGGAATTAACTAAAATATGTTGAGTATTTCACAATTAAATAACACAGGTCACCGAGTTGTATTTGAGAACATAAAAGTAAGAATCTATGATGGAAAAGGAAAATTGATCAGCAATGGTGAACAATCTAAAGGTAACCTATTCTATCTTGACACAGCTAAAACTACTTGCTTATTGGAAAATTAAGAATGAAGATATATGGTTATGGAATAAAAGACTTTATCATGTAAATTTTTACAACATGGTTAAGATTAGTAGAAAAATAAAAGCTAGAGGCTAACCAAGCTTATCTAAACTAGACCATGTAGTCTGAAAAAATTCTCAAATGGGTAAGATGTCAAAATCTAGTTTCAAGAGAAAGAATTATTCATCTAATGACATCTTGGAGTTAGTTCATATTGACCTATGTGGACCAATGAGAACACAAAGCTATTATGGGGACATATATTTTATTTTATTTGTTGATTACTACTCTAGGATCATGACTGTATTGTTCCTAAAAGAAAAATCAAAAGCATTAAAGATGTTTAAGTGGTACAAAGCTAAAGTGGTACAAAGGTAAAGTGGAAAAAGAAACTAGTAGAGATCTCAAGTGTCTGAGATCTTATAGAGGAGGTGAATTTATTTCTGATGAGCTCACTAAATTTTTAAATGAGTATGGAATCAAGAGACATGTTTCTGCACCGAGGACACCACAACAAAACAAGATTGCTGAAAGAAGAAATAGATCAATTGTTTATTGAGCCAAAATATTGATGATTGAGAAAGGAGTTGCACAAGAATACTAGAGAGAACTAGTAAGCACAATTGTTTACACATTGAACGGAGTACAAATGAAGAAATATTCAAACAAAACACCTTATGAGCTATGGTATGGGTATACACTGAATGTATGTTATTTTAGAATATTTGGTGGTTGGTGTTATATTCTAAAAGATGAGAGAAATGGTAAATTTGACTCAAAAAGTGATGAAATAATATTTATTGGATATTCTACTAAGAGTAAAGCTTAGAAATGTTTGAACAAGTCAACTAAAAAAATCATTGAGTGTGCAAATGTGAAAGTTGATGAATTTTCTAAGCTAAATGATGAGGAAAACATGAAAGAACCAGAGGATTACAGTAAAAAAATTTGCTGGGAAGAACCTAATACTATACTGATGCAAATTCCTAACATTACCGTGCAATAGGGTAGTGCCACCTGAAAATAGGTAGCATAGACCAAGAATCAGGAAAATGCTAAAATAGAAGATCATGAACCATGAGACAATGAACTTACAGAAGAAGATAATAGATAACCAAGAGTTGAACCTATACTTGATAAATACATGAGAAGAAACCATCCAAGGAATTTGATTATTGGAGATAAAAGAGGAGGTGTGATGAAAAAAAGTAAGTTTAGAGATGACACTTGTTTAATTTGTGAATTTGAGCCTAAGAATATTAGAGATGCATTAGAAAATGAAGAATGGATTAATGCTATGAATAAGGAAATTGAGAAGATATAGAAAAATAATACATGGACATTAGTACCAAGACTGAGTGATAAAAATGTCATTGGCACCAAATGGATTTTCAGAAAAAAACTAAATAAAGATGGGAATGTAACCATAAACAAAGCAAGATTGATTTGCAAAGGGTATGCACAAGAAGAAGGAATTGACTACGGAGAAACTTTTGCACCCATTTCTAGACTTGAAGGAGTAAGAATAATACTTGCATACATTGCATATAAAGGATTCAAGGTATATCAGATGGATGTGAAGTCTGCATTTTTAAATGGAATACTAGAAGAAGAGGTATACATTGAATAACCCAAGGGATTTGTTTATCCTGATCAGACACACATGGTATGTAAGTTACATAAAGATTTATATGGACTAAAACAAGCACTGAGAGCATAATATGAAAGATTGCATTCATATCTTATAAGTATTGGATTTATTAGAAAAAGTGACAACAACAATTTATATTTAAAAGGAGAAAATGATGATAAGACACTTATTGCTGAAATATTTGTTGATGATATTATATTTGGGGGTAATGATAACTTATACACTTTATTTTCTGATGAAATGAGGAAAAATTTTGAAATGTCGATGTTTGTGTTGGAAATATTGTTTGGAAAGCTACAATGGAAATAATTATTATTTTGTCATTCATGTCAAACCTTAACTAGTGAGACTATTGCTATCTATTTGAGTACCATATCTATTGATTGATGGAGGAGATTTAAGAAGAAGACCGAGAAGAATGGTTGAGTTATGAGGAATTACAAAGGGTACTTTATCAGTTGGCACATTGGCAAAGTGATATGTTGTTTATCTTTCACTGATAGTTTACTGAGAATAGTTTAAGCCAAGCAAGTTTTTGTGTCGGCCAAGCACCAGTGTGTGCCAAGCATATTTTATTGTATGTGTCGAGCATCAGTAAATTGCTGAGAAATTTTTCTGTCAGCCGAGCAGCAATATTTTGATGATTGATGAGATTTTAGATCGCTGGCCGACATAGTTGATTTTATTGGGATATGTAAAGTTAATTAAGGATAATCACGTTTGATCTATAATATGTAAATGCACAAGTAACCCTAATTAATGCATGGATCAAATATTTAATTGGTGATTGTATTGGAGAAATAAATTAAATGTAATGATGGAAAGATCCATTGGATCTAACCTAACCTAAGATCTATGATCTTGATTAAGCAAAAAAAGATATATCTGACCTAGATGGAGAGGTATATGATAACCTCAAGGGGTTATTTGTGAAGAGAAAGAGTAGATAACTATGTATGTAGAGTATGCAAGAGGATTGCATGGTTAATTGACTGATTGGAAAGATCTAAGCAAAGAAGCCTGAGTAGAGAAGCAGAGAGAGATTGCTTGATGAATTCCCAAGTAGATATGGAGTTTGAGATGGGAATGGAGGCCACTCAGTAAATTAGCATTAGAGCTGAATTGGATCTGGATTGAAAAGTAAGTTGTATAAATTAGATCAAACCTATTGATTACTTTCTAACCATTGTATCAGTTTAAATCCTTTAACTAGGTTGACCTAACAGTCATTGTTTAAATCCTTTGAGCAAGGTGACATTCAAATTTGAATGTTCTAAGACCTCTAACAAGGCAACTCCTAAAAGGGTGTTTAAATCCTTTAACCAGGTCACATTTAGCAATGTGTTTTGTAACCTTTAATAGGGTTGTCTCTTAACAGGGCATCACTTCAGAAGAGTGAAAACTTGATAACAGGTTATTGGTGGTTTTTACCAAATTGGGTTTCCACGTTAAATACTAGTGTCAACTTGTGTGAATGTTTATATTGTGTTTTACTATTAAGTTTTAGCAAGCTTAATTCATCTAAACAGTAAACTGCATACGTATATTTTTGATCTATGCTATCACTACCGAGCAGATCTGAGTTGTTTAATTTGGTATAAAGTTTTAATGGGCACATCTAGACCTATGGATAATTGATTCACCCCCCCTCTCAGTTATTCTAAATTTATTCTAACAATTTCTATCAGAGCTTTGGTCTCATGAAAATTTTTGAAGGTACTTGGAGCCTAAGATCAAGATGTATAAAAGGGAGGTACCAAAGTTGAACAAGGACAACTTTCTAGCATGGAAAAGTTTGATGAAATTTCATTTGGCTAGTGTTGGTGATTCTACTAAATGTCTTGTTGATGAAGAATATGTATCCCCTACAGGAGCTCTCAATGTTGCATAGTTAAGAGAAAAGAAAGAACATAATCAAGCAATGTTGGAGATTGCATCATCACTGAACTATCATGAGTCTGAAGACATAAAGGAGTGTACAAGCGCAAAAAAAATGTGGGATACTCTTGAAACCATCTATGGAGGTGACACGAATGTGCTAAGAGCCAAATCTGAAAGCTTGAGAGGTAAATTTGATGAAATGAAAATGCAAGAAGGAGAAAATATAGTTTTTTATTATGGTAGGATAAAGGAAGTTGTAAATGCTATCTGAGGAGCTAAGGGAACCATTGATGATAACACAATCATGAGAAAGGTACTGAGAACATTTCTTCCTATCGATGCTATTAGAGTATGTTAGAATAGTCCCAAAGGATAATAGAGAGGGGGGTGTGAATCAATTATCAGTAACTTTAATTCTTTTTACTTCCTTAACATCAAAATACAACAAAGTAAATGCTTAATTAGATAACACAGTACACAACACACAATTTGATTACAGGGAAGCCAAATGGTAAAAACCCCGGTGGGAATTAGCATCCACAATGTACTATACTTGTTTATAGTAATCCATGTTAGAAGATATTTCAACCCTATTAGGATTTGTACTTTAAAATGCAATAAGTATAGTGACCTAGTTAAGGGTCGGACCCTGCTAGGAGTCTTTTACAAATAACCCTCTTAGGGGTGGTGGACTCACTGTCCAAAAGCTCACACTAATACATTTGGTACCAAATTGCAACGGCAGTGCCGTTGCAGTTTTTCCGTCACAACCTTGTCGTCGTCGCAATTGCGATGGCAGACCGTCGCAATTGTGACGACGACAAGGTTGTGACAAAAAAACTACAACGGCACTGCCGTTGCAATTTGGTACCAAATGTATTAGTGTCACTGCTTAATAGTGAAGGCTACAACCTTTTGTATAATAGATATGCACTATATCTGAAGATGAACTATAGAGTAGACCTGTTGTCTTGATTAGTTCTATGTATTACAATCTTTCACTTCCTCTTCACATAGACTCTTAATGAATGAACCAACTCTGATAATCTGCTCTGTACATCTTTCTTCTCTTTTCGTATCATTCACACTTAGCGTATCACAATTGACCTGCTATAAGTATCTTCCTCAAAGTATGAGATCATGGGACTTGTAAGACAACTCTTTATAACATCCTTGTTGGCTCTACTAAGCACGCAAGCATAATTATAGCTGCACAAGTATAAACTGAATAGACATGACGCTTCACTAAGTCGGCCTCACCAATTTAACTCTAACTTTGCAATCTTCTTGAAACACATTTGGCACCTTTAGATAACTATCATCAAATCATAACTAATCATGAATATACACACGCATATCCTAAAGATAGGTGCAACTCAAGAAACACATTACATACGTTGGCTCTGAACAGATACTCTTCCATAACTATAACTGCCAATAATAGAATTACACAACATGACTAAAACATCATATCTTGACCTGTGTGTATGAACAAAAGATAATAAACGTGTCAACAACATGTAGCTAACCATGCAAGTATTCATGTTATCATTCTGATAAGTACATACAGAATTACTACTGTGTATTATATGTTGTCATCAATGACAAACATACAATCAATTAACTAAATAGAATCAAATCTCCAACAATCTCCCCCTTTGACATTTATGGAAACATATGATATCAAAAACATTTTCTATTCATGGTGTCCTCTTTCTTTTACAATCTTCTCAATATCCTCGTCAAAGATTTATCTATACTGCTGCAGTTCCTCTGACTGTATTTTTGTTCCATGTATATACTCCCCCAAAGTATATGCTCCCCCTTAGTACATACACCCCCTTTGACATCAATGGAAAAGGGTGCCATAGATCTTTATGCATAGGTACTACTCTAGAAGTAGAGTAGTCAACCATTCATCAGTCACTTATAGACTGATGTTCTTGCTGCTTCTTCTAAATAGACTCAGGAGAGAGAATTACTCCCAATTTTTCCCTGAGATACTCAAAATTATCCTTTGATAAGGGCTTTGTGAAAATATCTGCCAATTGTTCTTTGGTGCTCACATAGTCCAATTTTACTTCTTTGTCTGCAACCTTTTCTCTTAAAAAATGGTACATGATCTCTATGTATTTTGTCTTTGCGTGCATCATAGGGTTCTTATACATGTTGATAGTGATAGTATTATCATAGTTAATAAAAATAGGATAATCAACCTGAATTTCAAAGTCTTTAACCATCTTCTTGATCCAAACCATGGTTGTACAATTTAGTGCTACTGCAACTTATTCAGCTTCTGCTGTTGACTGAGAAATATAGTTTTGCTTCTTTCTTATCTAAGAAACTAGCCTATCTCTAAGAAATACTACTCCTCTTGAAGTACTCTTCATGTCATCAATGCAACCTGCCCAATCTACATCTATATACACATGAAGTTTTACATTTTCTGATTTAGGATACCATAAACCATAGTCTATAGTTCCCTTTAGATATCTAAATATCCTCTTGATTTACATTAGGTGATTCTTCTTGGGTTCAGCTGCAAATCTTCCAAAAATGCCAACCGCATTAGATATGTTAGGTCTAGATTGAGTTAGATAAATGAGTTTACCAATCATAGATTTGTACAATGTCTTATCAACTGCTGTGGAATCATCATCTTTAGAAATCTTTCTTCCTATTATCATGGGAGTGCATACTTGCTTATAGTCTTCCATTTGGAAGGTCTTCAATATTTCCTTCACATATTTTGACTCATTAATGAATATACCTTTATCTATTTGCTTTACATTCATTCCCAAAAAATATTTTATAGGACCAATCATGCTCATTTCAAATTCATTCTGCATTTCTTTTGTAAATGTTGTACTGAGCTTGTCATTACCTCCGAAGATAATGTCATCAAGAAATATGGAAACTAATAATAATCCATCAGGTGTCTCTCTTTTGAATAGGTTATAATCTACTTCTCCTTTCTTAAATCCAATCTTGGTAAGATATTCATCAAGTCTCTCATACCAAGCTCTTGGGGCTTGTTTAGGACCATAGAGTGCTTTCTTCAATTTGCATACCATGTCTAGTTCATCTGAAAGATTAAATCCTTCAGGTTGTTCTATGTAGACTTCCTCCTTCAAGTCACCATTTAGAAAAGCTGATTTTTCATCCATTTGATAAACTTTGGAGTCTTTGAATGTTGCATAGGCCATGAACAATTTAATGGATTCTAATCTTCTCACTAGGGAAAATGTATTAGTGTAGTCTATTCCTTCTCTCTGCGCATATCCTTTACATACCAATCTTTCTTTGTTTCTAACTACTGTACCATCTTCATTCATCTTGTTTCTGAATACCCACTTTGTTCCAATCACATTTTTGTCA
>MU225132.1:2502203-2521819 GCA_018584345.1 Thuja plicata
ATTGATGGAGGAGATTTAACAAGAAGACCAAGAAGAATGGTTGAGTTATGAGGAATTACAAAGGGTACTTTATTAGTTGGCACATTGGCAAAGTGATATGTTGTTTATCTTTCACTGACAGTTTACTAAGAATAGTTTATACCGAGCAAGTTTTTGTGTCAACTGAGCACTAGTGTGTGCTGAGCATATTTTCTTGTATGTGTTGAGCGTCAATAAATTTCTGAGCATGTTTTGTGTTGGTCGAGCAGTAGTATTTGATGATTGATGAGATTTAAGATCTGTGGCAAACACAGTTGATTTTATTGGGATATGTAAAGTTAATTAAGGATAAGCATGTTTGATCTACACTATGTAAATGCACGGGTAACTATAATTAATGCATGGATCAAAGATTTAATTGGTGATTGTATTTGACAAATAAAATAAATGTAATGATGGAAAGACCCATTGGATTTTACCTAACCTAAGATCTACGATCTTGATTAAGCGGCAAAAGATGTATCTGACCTAGATGGAGAGGTATATAATAACCTTAAGGGGTTATTCTTGGAGAGAGAGAGTAGAAAACTATCTATGCAGAGTATGCAAGAGGATTGCATGGTTAATTGACTGATTGGAAAGATCTAAGCAAAGAAGGCTGACTAGCGAAGGAGAGAGAGATTTATTGATGACTTCCCATGTAGATCTGGAGTTTTTAGATGAGAATGGAGGCCATGTTGGTGCTATTTCATGTTTGAAATGTGCCTTGTAATTTTCTTAGGGTCCCTTGTCTTTGGTGATTTCAAAGGATTTGAAATTAGGGTCAAAATTACTCTTATGCCTCTACAAAGTTAGTTCTTACCCTTAACCTTGTTAAAAGTGGTGAAAAATGTCTAAAAAACCCTAAGTGTCTTGGCGAAGTCTATTTTCATGTTACTTTTTAGGTCACTTAAGTTACCTCAAGTCATGTGTTCATGTTAAATGGGTTGCTTTTTTTTAAAGATTGTGTTATCCTAACCACTTTGATATTTCCTAAGTCATGCCACTAAAAAAGTCCCTTTTACGTCATTATCTTGTGTGGTGAGCATGTTGGTTTTGATCGAACGCCCCGCTTAATGGCTTAGTCAAAAAGTAAATTACATCTATTGGTTAAGCCATTAAGCGGTGGTGATGTGTATCCTTGGTGGGGCCAAAAAGTCATAAAGGTTATAAGTTAAACAGTGGGCAAATATGAAAAAATATGACGGCTTGCTTAATGGCTTAAAAGAAAAATGTGCTGAATCTAATGAGTAAGCCATTAAGTGGTAGCGACACATGTCCAGGAAATAATGTGGGTCTGGTCGTAGACATCATAAAGGTTTCTAAAGCTTAGAAAGATCTAACGATGGGCTTAATGGTTTATACCCAAGATGCATGACATCTATTAGACAAGCCATTAAGCAGTGATGACACCTGGCAGCTAGTGGACCCAGATACTCAGAGATGGAAAGAGTTTAAAAGGTAGTTAAGTTGTTTTACACCTAACGGTATGCTTAATCACTTTAAAGAAAAGTACTCGACCTCTAGTGAGTAAGCGATTAAGCGGTGTTGACACGTGTCCTAGGTAAAAAATTATTTTCAAGAAAATAAGATAGCCGTCAGATGCAGAAAATGATGTCCAAAATCTATGGATCAAATTCAATTTTGTTAAAATATGTTGCATAGAGTCATTAAGCCGCAAAATCGAAGCTTGAAAATTGGTTATAGAATGTGTGGCCACTCCAGTCGAATTCAATTCAAAAGACTAATTTTATTCAGGCCATAAAATTGATTAAGTTGACTTGTAGTCACAATAATTCATCAAAGTCATTTGAGAAAAAATAGGATTGCAAAGATAATTAGCTTCGTGCGACTACTGCGCAGAACGGGTAAGCTTTTCTGATTCACTAGCATTCAGGCTGTTAATGGGATTTGCAGTTCAAAAAGGTTTTTAGAAATTTTTCTCAGAATTTAAATCTAATATTGGATAAGGCCCTAGATTCAAAATGGCCCCTAGAGTTGAGATTTCTAGAGAAGTTGATTATCAGAAGAGAAATTTTACGGAACATTTGTTACAGCAACTGCCATTATCTACATGAGATGCCACTCAATTAAAAAGGATAGTTCCACCACATCCCCATTTAAAAATTGGAGATGGGTTATATGATTCTGGTAGATGGGCAAAAGATGTCAAGACCAGTTTTGATGGTCTTACTCTATTCAGAATAGCTTATAGCCAAAGGAATGCCCCTACCGCAGACTGTAACATTTTAGAGTTAGACGTAGAAAAAGTGATAGCACCTGGTGTTTATGGACACTAATTTGTTCACTTTGATTGCAAACACTTATGACAAGGTGGCTAAGGTTGTTAGGGATACCTGGGGAAATGTGCTATTAACTGTATCATCTGATGAAATCAGAAGAACCTTCAAGCTGACTGACACCTCAGTACATATGGATGATATTGATTTTGAGTATTTTAAAGAAGTATACCAGACTTAGAGGGAGTATTATAGGGATGAGGCATTGAAGGGATACTTTAATAAAATAGGGGACTTGGTTGTATTAGGGCCTAGGACCCCAGAACCTTTCAAGTTGGATCTCTTTAATGGCAAGGCCAAAAAAATGTATAGTGCTCTATGCCAAGTTTTGTGGGTAGATGAAGATGTAACAATGCCTTTCCATATAATGCTAATGGTTGTTTAGATTCTGCATCCCCACCTGTCAGTAGTATTTGATTTTGCATCTTATATTGCCCAGGAAATGCATGAGGGTTTGAAAGGAATTCAAGACAGCAACATACTTAAACCAATGGGATGGGATTCCCTCATGATGCGTATGTTCTTGTTCAACAATGTAGACTTCTTTGATGAAAAAATGGAATTGACTAAGTTCCAGGGTGATGAAGAATTGCATGTTTAGGTGTGGAGTGCTGATTTATCATAGGATAGGAAAAATTCTAGTTATGTTTATTTTGATAGGGCTTTTGCAACTAGACTCAAGTCACTTCTATGCAATCAAAATGCTAGGGTCCACACTGAGATGATGAGGCTTTTGAGGCCTATGGAATATGCCCCAAAATTGAAAATTGCTCACAATTGGGGAGATTTAATTTTGTACCCTTTTTCTATAGTGATTAGGGTTTATGCATTTAGGGGAATCCCTTATGTGCTGCCCTATAGAATCACTCTCAAGATTGGAATAGCAGAGATCATAAGGCAATTGGGTGGGCTACAGGAAGAAGCCCTAACTTGAAAGGTGAAGGGAAACATTTTTCCTACCCTCACTAGAACCCATCATTTCATTATAACCAAAGGTGGGTGGACACAGTTTGATAAGTATTTTGAGCCTTATCATCTAGCCATGTCTATGTCCAGGTTTGCAGATAATGAAGACTTTATCATGGGCATGTTCAGGAAAAGGACTAAGTGCTTGGCTTTAGAATATTAGTTCAACAACCCTAAGTATATCATCAGAAACATTTTTGACCTTGGTGTCCAAGAGGTCAGGAAGGAGAAATGGATGGCATACAAGAAGTATTTGGACATTTTACACAATTTTGACAAGTCGTATGATCCTTTAAAGGAATTTTTCCCATGGTCGTATAGGATTGACTCCCTAATGAATTTATTTGAGGGGATCATACAGACCCTAAATGAGAAGAAGTAGAGGTTAATGGAAACTGAACCAGAGAAGGCTCTTGCTTTCTTGAACAAATTTCCACAGGGAAGAATAGTCCCACTAGGGGATTATGTAGTATATAAAAGTAGAGGATACACTACTGTCACACCTAAATCTGAAAAATCTCCTCAGCATAAAGGAAAGAGGCTAGCAAGTGTTAATATTCAAGAAGTTCCCTCTCCGAAAAGGAAAAGGGTGGAAGAAAAAGAACAAGAGGGTGAATTGTACTCTCCTTCCCAATCCCCCATGCAATATGATGACCAAACTATTGCTGAGCAATTGGTGCAGTTGAGGAATGCTGGTGAAGTTGTTGTCACTACTCAGGAGATACAAGAAGGGATGCCAAAGGCACCTAAACATACAACAGCTGACCTCATAGTGGTAGAGTTTACAGGTAGGGAGTTAGATCCTATAACCAAGCAAGCCAGTGATGAATTCTTGTCAGATGAAAATTTCATTAAAACTAGGGCATTCATTCAATTTTTATGGAGATGCCATATTGATGAATTCAATCATAAGTGTCAAAAGATACAAGAAGCCCAGCCCAAATTTGCTAAGGAAGATGTAGATAAAGAATTCAAGCAAGCAATGGTATCCAAATTTGATAAGGTCACCCCTAAAGAGGGTAGAGAAATGATGAAGAAGCAGGGAGTTCTCATACTGCCTCAATGGGATTTAGTAGATGTGATGGTTTTTGATGCTGTCATGAAGAAAGAAAAACCTATGAGCACTACTAGGACATCAAATGGTGCCTAGTTTAGTGAAGACCATGTAGCCCTGTAAATTTGGTCATTGAAGAAAAGGGACAAGATGAGAATGAAGGAAGGTGATGAGTTTGAGGATACATGAAGCCTAATTGTGAGAAGGGTTGTCGACACTTCAGGAACTGAAGCAGGGAATCATGTTGTTCAAACAACTAGTTTTAGCCTTAGGGTAGCTGAGAAAGAAAAGGAGGCTTATGCAAACTTGAATAAGAAATATGAATTTGTACTCAAAGCCTACAATGAGGAAAAGGTAAAATCCTTGTTGAAGGATAATAGAATAGCAGTATTTGAGGATAAGAAAAAGATCCAATTAATGCCCCAGGTGGTAATTTCTTAGGAACCTCACCAACCCTCTTCCTCTAGTCCATTTGTGACCTATCCCCCATCCCCTGCACCTTTGAGTCCCACTACCCAAGAAGCGATTGATGCCAAAAGGGCAGAACTAGAGGCTAATAAATACAGGTTGATTAGTGAAATATCAAGGCTAGAAGAAGAGGGAAAAAGGGATCGTGAAGACTCCCCTACATATAAAGAGGTTGAGGAATTTGTGAAACAAAAGTGTTCTGACCAAATATTTTCCAACCTCAAGAGGTGTGCTAGTGAGGTCAACCTTTCTAATCTCTATTTGATGGGAAAAAAGATTGCTAGTATCTTGAGTAATCATGATGAGGGAAAGGAACAGTGGGATATGATAGTGGATAAATGGAAGGGCAAGGCAGCTCATGTAAAATCTTTTTACTCTCTTTCAAAGGAGGAGAACAATATTGATATCATCCTGACAAGCACCCACAAGTGTCTCAAATTGATGGTTAACTTAGACACCAAGAAGAACATGGTCATCAGGATGGTAAAAACTTTGAGAGAAGAGTTCTCTAGGGATAGTTATGACATGTTTCCCAACATGTTTAAAGAGGATGGGAACACAAAAAATGAATCCCTATGGTTAAGAAAACTGAATGAAACAATAACCATCAGAACAAAATGTATTGTTACATTGGGAAATACTAGCTGGTTTGTGTTAACTATTGACATTTTAAATAAAGCCAAGGCATTTTTTGAATCCTGGGAGGCAGAAATTGAGAAAGCCAATATTTATTGGGAAGAATTCAACAGCTAGAAGGATGAGGTCCTTAGTTTCAGTTGGCCAAATGATGAGGCGTTCACCACATGGGTTAGCAAGTATGGTATAGTCACCCTGATAGTATGAGACAGTAAATATAAGAGTGACAACAAACACCAATGATGCTGAGTAGTTTGAGCAAATTAGATATTGGGGGCTCTTCATCAGCAAGAGGACAAATTCTAGATGACAAGGATCCAACCACATCAGAACAAGTTCAAGCATTCAGGCGATCATAGGATAAAAGATTACATGGCTTATAAAAAAGATTTGTTATCCCATCCGCTTGAAATCTTGTCTCATCTGTAAACTATATTTTTTCGTCTAGCCTATTCATTCGTAGCTTGTTGCATCCTTATTTTCCAAAAGGATTCTAGGATGACTAAGGCTATCTATAAGTAGCAAGTTGTAATATTGTAATAAAGATGGTAAAAATAAAACTACAAGGCAGACTCCTGAATTGTGTCTGAATTTTAGTTTACTTTTGAATGTATTGATATCAATCTTACATTAATAAAATACAATGGAATCTCCATTTTGATACCAATGATGTCTTTTTGAATTTTCTCTTAGTGCTTGTATGTTCAATTTGTAAGGCATTTTGAGTATACTGGTTATAAGGTATCCATGTCATTGTTTGTGAGTTGCTTTCAAGGAGAGTTTAAATCTTTCAAATAATTGCAGAGGGTTAGGGTTTATGCAGGAATTTGATACATGGGTGTGAGGATAGTTTGTAAGGAATTCCATCTGAGGTTTATTTTTATTTCCATTAATTA
The DNA here is from genome assembly GCA_018584345.1 of Thuja plicata. Lineage (NCBI taxonomy): Eukaryota > Viridiplantae > Streptophyta > Pinopsida > Cupressales > Cupressaceae > Thuja > Thuja plicata. Next base: position 2,508,542 of record MU225132.1, read on the forward strand.
TCCCTGATGTATGTATGTTTTATTTTGACTCTATGACCCATGATTAGGCACTAGCCAAAATGCTGACAAGTAGTTGTTATCATCAATCCAATTTTAATCAATCTTTATATTTCTGTTATCTCAAATACATGTCTAGCTAATTGTATTTAGTACAATTCATTTTAGTGATTCCTTGAAGAATGAATCAATAGGTTCGCCTTCCTAAGCCTTGTGGCATAAAAAGAAGAAGGATCATAAATCCTTAATCCACTGTTAAAATTACTAAAAGATAATACTCTGCCAAAGGTGCACCCGCCTGGGTATGTGGAGCCCAAAGTGTAGAAGGATTTTCATCCTTGTTAATTAGAATTTTCCCTATGAGAATCTAAATTGGGTATTAGAGAGTCTAACATTCATTTCTATTATAATTGATTCTACAAGAAAAAGAGCTAACAAATTGGTGACTCGGCTGGGGAGAAATGGATTGTTGTAAAGTCTGGAATGAATAATTGTTTATCATCCATTTCTTGATCAGTTTATTAAATCTTAATCCCATGCTTGTTGTGGGTGGAAACTCTGTGTTTTAAATTGGAGAATACTGGTTGTTGTGTGCCCATGTAATTTGTGATTATCAGTTGTTATTTGATGTCTAAGATCACCAAGTTTAAGATGTATGTTTCCTTGCTTGGCTGAATCAATACCAAAATCTGATGATGAGAAAGAGTGTCAAGAAGAAGAATCTAAAATTAGTTTTAGATCTTTGAGAAAGGTATCTGGGATAGTGGGTTTTTATCTACAACAAAAGGAAGAAAAATATTGTGCGACTTTGCTGGTTGAAAGAAAACCCAGAATTGAAAGACCCTTGCAAATAGCTCTTTCTATTTGATAAATTTCCTCTGCAAGGAGGTGGTGACTCTATGAGAAAATAATTCGATGGAGCTACAAAAATAGCTCTAGATGTGCCTTGTTCCCAGCCAAGAAGAAAAGAAATAGCTACTGCAAATTTCATCCAGGTAATCCTCTATTTTATGAGAAAGAAGAGTCCCTTACAAGGTGAATAAGTCACTAGAAAGAAGGGAAAATAGATTGAAGTCTTGCCATACTTCCGGATTGAAAGTTCAGATTTAGAAATCAGAAGTATGCTATGTTTATTTCAAATAAGTGATTGCATGAAATCAGATAGAAATCTTTGTCACAAGAATAGAATGTATTATTGAGTGAATGGTTAAAATGGAAGTTCTAGCATTCAAGGAGAAAGATATGTTTGCTGGGTCTGAAATTTGTGAGAAAGATTTTGAAATTGCTAGTAGAAAAAAGGATATTGCATTGATAGATTAAAAAATCCAAGAGAAAGCGCTACTAATTTTAAAAGAAATGTTAGGAGAAAGGAAAAAAGAGTCAGCATATTCATTTTATCAATGGTTTTCTAGTGTAGTTGATAAGCTTATAGTAGATATTGAATTTCTAGAATTAGAGTGGGTACAATTATTTTCAGAATTTTATGTGCGTGAATCAGTCGGTTGGTCAACATCTCTTAAAGAAGTATCTGAATGTGTTAGAAGATGGATAGATGAAATTGAAAATGCTGAATCTGAATTTAGTTGTGTTGATTCTGAGTCTACTCATGTTGAAAGTGTTGATTACAATGCAGACAGTGAAGCCTATGAACAACAAGACAATGAGGAAGAATCCATAACTGGAAGTGACTCCGTTGAGTTTGTAGAGTTTCCTTATTTTCAGCATGTAAATGATGATTTCTTATTTCAGCCTAAAAATGATTCATGTGAACAACAAGAGCTTGAGTATGATGTGGATGAAAGTGATAGTGACTCTTTTGCACAAAGTGATATAAACCAAGAAATCTTGTCTTTTGTTTCTAGCAAGGAAGATGTATTCAGCATTTAGCAAGAGATCAAAGAAAATGGACAAGAAGTTCAATGCCTGCTAAGTAGTGAGAAAATTTAAGAACTTCTAGAAGCCAATTATCAGAGGTATGCACCTACAAATGACTTCAAAGTTCCATTTCCAATGAAGATATGTTTTGATAGTGATGATGCTGACAAGGCTGTGAAATATGATACATATAATATGGACCCTCTTCCTATACTTGGGTTGGATACTTTGCAAATTTAAAGCATATATCACTGTGATAAGTTTAATGTTGTTGTTTATGATGAATACGATGATGAATGTTTTGGTGTGGATTCAGTTTTTCATAAACATAGTGTCAGGATTTCTTTCTCACATCATGATCTTGAAGATAGTAATAAGTTTGAAAGTGTTTTCTCAAATTTGCAAATGATAGTAGATCCATTGATTGATGATAGTTGTTCACAAGATGCTAATAGGAGTTTGGATCAGCAAGTTGTCTATAATTTTGTGCAATCAAATTTTTGTTTTGAGACATTCCTTTTTAGTTTGCAAGGTACCGATGTAAAAGAAGTGTATTCTTTGGGGCAAACTAACATTCAGAATGTAGATGTTTTCTACCATGAGAGTGAGCTGGAATGTTTCTTCTTCTAGAAAGTCAGCAATAGGGAAGGGTGTGATGTTTTGATGTCACACTATGATCAGCATGCACAACAGTTTAATGACTTTGTTTTGCCAAGTAATGATAATTTTTTTGATTACCTTTTGTTTGATATGTTGAAGATTCAGGGCAGCACTTTTGATCAAGTGAACGGATATGATAGCCTCAATTTACCTTGTATTTTTGGAGATGAAAATTATATGTTTGATAGAGGTAAGAGATGAATCTTGTTTTGGGGCTTTGAGCCTTTGTAAATAAGCTTCTTGTTTGTATAGTTTCTTTCTCTCCCTTTTAGTCATGTGGTGTGTTTCCTTTCAATAAAGAGGTTTCCCAGTTGTTGAGTTGGGAAGGAGAAATAAGAGAAGAGAGAGAAAATGAAGATAAAGTCTGATTTAAAGTTTTGAATGGTCTATTGTACCATGAAATTCTAAAAGTTATCTACATGCCCACATGGGGCACGCATCCTTAGAGAGAGCCATTGTTGGTGCTATTTCCTGTTTGAAATGTGCCTTGTAATTTTCTTAGGGTCCCTTATCTTTGGTGATGTCCAAGGATTTGAAATCAATGTTAAAATTACTCTTATGCCTTTGCAAAGTTTGTTCTTACCCTTAACCTTGTTAAAAGTGGTGAAAAATGTCTAAAAAACCCTAAGTGTCTTGGCGAAGTCTATTTTCATGTTACTTTTTTGGTCACTTAAGTTACCACAAGTCATGTGTTCATGTTAAATGGGTTGCTTTTTTTTAAAGATTGTGTTATCCTAACCGCTTTGATATTTCCTAAGTCATGCCATTGAAAAAGTCCCTTTTACATGTATATCTTATTTGGTGAGCAAGTTGGTTTTGATCGAATGACCCCTTAATGGCTTAGTCAAAAAGTAAATGATATTTATTGGTTAAGCCATTAAGTGGTGGCGACATGTGTCCTTGATCAGACCAAAAATTTGTACAGGTTCTAAGTTAAATAGTGGGCAAAGATGAAAATATCTGATGGCTTGCTTAATGGCTTAAAAGAAAAATGTGCAGAATCTAATGAGTAAGTCATTAAGCAGTAGCGACACGTGTCCAAGAAATAATGTGGGTCCAGTCGCAGATAGCATAAAGTTTGCTAAAGCTCAGAAAGATCTAATGGTGGGCTTAATGACTCATACCTAAGATGCACGACATCTATCAGACAATCCATCAAGTGATAATGACACCTGGCAGCTGGTGGACCTAGATACTCAGAGCTGGCAAGAGTTTAAAAGGCAGGTAAGTTGTTTTACATATAACAGTCTACTTAATCGCTTAAAAGAAAAGTGCTTGACCTCTAGTTAGTAAGTGATTAAGCGGTATTGACACGTGTCCCGGTTAAATAGTTATTTTTGGGAAAATAAGATAGTCGTTAGATGCAGAAAATGATGTCTAGAATGTAAGGCTCAAATTCAAAGTTTTTAAAATACGTTGCAGAGATTCGTTAAGTCACAAAATTGAAGCTTGTGAATTGATATAGAATATGTGGCCACTCCAGTTGAATTCAATTCAAAAGACTGATTTGATTGAGGCTATAAAATTGATTAAGATGACTTGCAGTCACAATAATCCATCAAATTCATTTGAGCAAAAATGGGATTGCAGATATAATTAGCTTCGCACGACTACTGTGTAGAATGGGTAAGGTTTTCTGATTCACCAGCATTCAGGTTGTTAATGGGATTTGCAGTTTGGAAAGGTTTTTAGAAATTTTTTCTCAGAATTTAAATCTAATATTGAAAAAGGCCCTAGATTCAGAATGGCCCCTAGAGTTGAGATTTCTGGAGAAGTTGGTTATTAGAAGAGAAACATTAGGGAAGATTTTTTACAGTAATTTCCATTATCCATAGGAGATGCCACTCAAATTAAAAGGATAGTTCCACCACATCCCCGTTTCAAAATTGGAGAAGAGTTATATGATTCTAGTAGGTGTGCAAAAGATGTCAAGACAAGTTTTGATGGTCTTACTCTACTCAGAACATCTTATAGCCAAAGGAATGCCCCTACCCCAGACTGTAACATTTGGGAGTTAGACATAGGAAAACTGATAGCACCTGGTGTGTTTATGGACACTGATTTGTTCACTTTGATTGCAAACACTTATGAAAAGGTGGCTAGGGTTGTTAGGGATACCTAGGGAAATGTGCTATTAACTGTATCATGATGAAATTAGGAAAATCTTCAAGCTGACTGACACCTCAGTACATATGGATGATATTGATTTTGAGTACTTTAAAGAAGTATACCAGAATTAGAGGGAGTATTATAGGGATGAGGCATTGAAGGGATACTTCAATAAAATAGGGGACTTGGTTGTAGGAGGGCCTAGGACCCTAGAACCTTTCAAGTTGGATCTCTTTAATGGAAAGGCCAGAAAAATGTACACTGCTCTATGCCAAGTTTTGGGGGTAGATAAAGATGTAACAATGCCTGTCCATATAATGCTAATGGTTGATCAGATTTTTCATCCCCACCTGTCAGTAGTATTTGATTTTGCATCTTATATTGCCCAAGAAATGCAATAGGGTTTGGCCAAAATTTAGGACAGCAACATACTTAAACCAATGGGATCGGATTCCCTCATGATGCATATGTTCTTGTTCAACAATGCAAACTTCTTTGATGCAGAAATGGAATTGACTAAGTTCCAGGGTGATGAAGAATTGCCTGTTTAGATTTGGAGTTCTGATTTATCATGGGACAGGAAAAATGCTAGTTATGTTTATTTTGATAGGGTTTTTGCAACTAGACTCAAGTCACTACTGTACAATCAAAATGCTAGGGTCCACACTGAGATGATGAGGCTTTTGAGGCCTATGGAATATGCCCCAGAATTGAAAATTGCTCACAATTGGGGAGATTTAAATTTGTACCCTTTTTCTATAGTGATTAGGTTTTATGGATTTAGGGGAACCCCTTATGTGCTGCCCTCTCAAGATTGGAATAGCAGAGATCATAAGGCAATTGGGTGGGCTAGAGGAAGAAGCCCTGACTGGAAAGATGAAGGGAAACATTTTTCCTACCCTCACTAGAGCCCATCATTTCATTATAACCAAAGGTGGGTGGACACAGTTTGATAAGTATTTTGAGCCTTATCATCTAGCCACGTCTGTATCTAGGTGTGCAGATAATGAAGACTTTATCATTGGTATTTTAAGGAAAAGGACTAAGTGCTTGGCACTATAACATTAGTTCAACTACCCTGAGGATATCATCAACAAATTTTTTGACCTTGGTGTCCAAGAGGTCAGGAAGGAGAAATGGATGGCATACAAGAAGTCTTTGGACTTTGTTCACAATTTTGACAAGTCTTATGATCCTTTAAAGGAATTTTTCCCATGGTCTTATAAGATTGACTCCCTAATGAATTTATTTGAGGGGATCATATAGAACCTAAATGAGAAGAAGCATAGGTTAATGAAAAATGAACCAGAGAAGGCTCTTGCTATCTTGAAAAAATTTCCATAGGGAAGAATAGTCCCACCAAGGGATTATGTAGTATATGAAAGGAGAGGATACACTACTGTTGCACCTAAAGTTGACAAACCTCCTCAACATAAAGGAAAGAGGCTAGCAAGTGTTAATATTCAAGAAGTGACCTATCCTAAAAGGCAAAGGGTGGAAGCTAAATAACAAGAGGGTGAATTGTACTCTCCTTCCCAATCCCCCATTTAATATGATGACCAAACAATTGCTTAGAAACTGGTGTAGTTAAGGAATGTTGGTGAAGTTGTTGTTACTACTCAGGAGGTACAAGAAGGGATGCTAGAGGCACCTAAACATACAACAGTTGACCTCATAGTGGTAGATTTTACAGGTAAGGAGTTAGATCCTATAACCAAGTAAGCCAGTGATGAATTCTTGTTAGAAAACAATTTCAATAAAACTAGGGCATTCATTCAATTTTTATGGAGATGCCATATAGATGAATTCAATCATAAGTGTCAAAAGATACAATAAGCCTAGCCCAACTTTGCTAAGGAAGATGTAGAGAAAGAAGTCAAGTAGGAAATGGTATCCAAATTTGATAAGGTCACCCCTAAAGATGGTAGATAAATGATGAAGAAGCAGGGAGTTCTCATACTGCCTCAGTGGGATTTAGCAGATGCGGTGGTTTTTGATGCTGTTAGAAAGAAAGAAAAACCTATGAGCACTGTTGGGACATCAATTGGTGCTCACTGTAGTGAAGACCATGCATCCCTGGAAATTTGGTCATTGAAGAAAAGGGACAAGAGGAGAATGAAGGAAGGTGATGAGATTGAGGATACAGGAAGCCTAATTATGAAAAGGGTTGCTGACACTTCAGGAACTGAAGCAAAAAATCTTGTTGTTCAAATAGCTATTTTGAGCCTAAGGGTAGCTGAGAAAGAAAAGGAGGCTTGTGACAACTTGAATAAGAAATATGAATTTGTACTCAAATCCTACAAGGAGGAAAATGTCAAATCCTTGTTGAAGGATAATAAAATAGTAGTATTGGAGGGTAAGCAAAAGATCCAATTAATGCCCCAGGTGGTAATTTCTTAGGAACCTCACCAAACCTCTTCCTCTAGTCCATTTGTGACCTATCCCCCATCCATTGTACCTTTGAGTCCCACTACCCAAGAAGCCATTGATGCCAAAAGGGCAGAACTAGAGGCTAAGAAAAATAGGTTGATCAGTGAAAGATCAAGGCTAGAAGAAGAGGGAAAAAGGGATCTCGAAGACTCCCCTGCATACAAAGAGGCTAAGGAATTGGTGAAAAAAGAGTGTCCTGACCTAATATTTTCCAACTTTAAGAGGTTTTCTAGTGAGGTCAACCTTTCTAATCTCTATTTGATAGGAAAAATGATTGCTAGCATCTTGAGTAATCATGACGAGGGAAAGGAACAGTGGGATCTGATAGTGGATAACTGAAAGGGGAAGGTGGCTCATGTAAAATATTTTTAATCTCTTTCAAAGGAGCAGAAAAATATTGACATCATCCTGAAAAGCACCCACAAATGTCTCAAATTGATGGTTAACTTAGACACCAAGAAGAACATGGTCATCAGGAGGGTAAAAACTTTGAGAGAAGATTTCTCTAGGGATAGATATGACATGTTTCCCAACATGTTTAAAGAGGATGGGAACATAAAGAATGAAGTCCTATGGATAAGAAAACTAAATGAAACACTAACCAGTAGAACAAAAAGTATTGTTACATTGGGAAATATTGGCTGGTTTGTGTTAACTATTGACATTTTAAATAAAGCCAAGGCATTTTTTGAACCCTGGGAGGCATAAATCGAGAAAGCCAATGTTGATTGGGAAGAATTAAACAACCAAAAGGATGAGGTCCTTAGTTTTAGTTTTCCAAATGATGAGGTGTTCACCACATGGGTTAGCAAGTATGGCATAGTCACCCCGGTAGCATGAGACAGTAAATATAAGAGTGACAACAAACACCAAAGATGCTGAGTAGTTTGAGAAAATTAGATATTGGGGGATTTGCATAAGAAAGAGGACAAATTCTAGATGACAGGACCCAGCCACATAAGAACAACTTCAAGCATTCATGCGATCATAGGACAAAATATTACATGGCTTGTAACAAAGATTTCTTATCCCATCCGCCTGAAATTTTGTCTCATCTGTAAACTGTATTTTATCCTCTAGCCTAGTCATCTGTAGCTTGTTGCATCCTTATTTTCCAAAAGGATTCCAAGATGAATAAGGCTTTCTATAAGTAGCAAGTTGTAATATTGTAATAAAGATGGTAAAAATAAAACTACAAGTCAAACTCTTGAATTGTGTCTAAATTTTGGTTTTAAGTCTTTTGAATGTATTGATATCAAGCTTACATTAATAAAATACAATGGAATCTCCATTTTGATACCAATGATGTCATTTTTCATTTTCTCTTAGTTCTTGTATGTTCAATTTGTAATTTATTTTGTGTATACTGGTTATAAGGTATTCATGTCATTGTTTGTGAGTTGCTTTCAAGGAGAGTTTAAATCTTGCAGATAATTGCAGAGGGTTAGGGTTTATGCAGGAATTTGATGCAGGGGTGTGACGATGAGAGGATAGTTTGTAAGACATTCCATCTAAGGTTTATTTTTATTTCCATTAATTATCTGTGATGTATGTATGTTTTATTCTGACTCTATGACCCATGATTAGGCACTGGCAAAAATGCTGACAAGTGGTTGTTATCATTAATCTAATTTTAATCAATCTTTATATTTTTGTTATCTCAAATACATGTCTAGCTAATTGTATTCAGTACAATTCATTTTAGTGATTCCTTGAAGAGTGAATCAATAGTTTATCATTCCTAAGCCTGGTGGCATAAAAATAAGAAGGATCATAAATCCTTAATCCACTATTAAAATTACTGAAAGATAATACTCTACCAAAGGTGCACCTGCCTGGGTATGTGGAGCCCAAAGTGTAGAAGGATTTTCATCCTTTTTAATTAGCCTTTTCCCTATGAGAATCTAAATTGGGTATTAGAGAGTCTAGCATTCATTACTATTATAATTGATTCTACAAGAAAAAGAGCTAACAGACCACTTAGTGAATTAGCATTAGAGCTGAATTGGCTCTGGATTGCAAAGTAAGTTGTATAAATCATATCGAACCTACTTATTACTTTCTAAGCATTGTATCAGTTGAAATCCTTTAACCAGGTTGAACTAACAGTCATTATATAAATCCTTTGAGCAAGGTGACATTTAGATTGGAATATTCTAAGTCCTCTAACAAGGCCACTGCTAAAGGGTGTTTAAATCCGTTAACCAGGTCACATTTAGCAATGTGTTTTGTAACCTTTAACAGGGTTGGCTCTTAACAGGGAATCACTTCAGAAGAGTGAAAACTTGATAGCATGTTATTGGTGGTTTTTCTCAAATTGGGTTTCCACATTAAATACTGGTGTGAACTTGTGTGATTGTTTATATTGTGTTTTACTGTTAAGTTTCAACAAGCTTATTTCATATGAACAGTAAACTACATACTTATATTGTTGACCTATGCTATCACTTCTGAGCAGATCTATGCTTTCTAATTTCATATAAAGTTTTAATGTGCACATCTAGACCTGTGGATAACTGATTAACCCCCCCTCTTAGTTATTATAAATTCATTCTAACAGTTTGGTGAGATCTAATTTTTTCTAGGATTGCAAATTTTACAACAGACTGAAGGTATCTACATTACCCAGTTAAAATACATCAAGGAAGTACTAAAGACATTCAAAATGGAAGGTCAAAACTAGTCAAAAAACCTAGGGTAACATGATGCAAACTGAAAAAAGAGGACAAGACAGTTGAGGTAAATCAAACCTTGTACACATCTATGATAGGTAATTTGATGTATGTTGTTCACACAAGACCTGACATTACACACATAGTTGGAATAGTTGCAAGATTTTTTGCTAACCCAAAAGAATCACATATGATTGTTGTAAAAAGAATTTTTAGATATTTGAAGAATATCGAGGATTATGGATTATGGTATAAAAGAGAAGGAAAGTTCAAATTAAAATTTTATAGTGATATTGATAGGGATGGGAACATAGATCATAGAAAAATACTACTCATGGAGCATTCTTTATTGGAGAAAGACTGGTTACTTGGATAATTAAGAAGCAAGGATGCCTATCTCAATCAAGTACATAAGAAGAGTATGTTGCTGCTGTTACTAATTGTTCAAACATATCATGGATAAAACAACTACTGAAAGGAATGAATGAGGAGATCACTAAACTAGTAATGATTTATTATGATAATGCAAGTGTTATAAATGTTTCAAAAAATCCTGTGATGCATGCAAAGAAAAATCACTTATCAATAAAATATCACTACTTGAGGTCCAACAAGTACAAGATAAACAAGTAATACTAGAATATGTAGAATCAAAAGAAGAACTTGTAGACATATTCACTAAACCCTTACCTAAGGATACATTTGGGTACTCGAGAGGTAGACAAGGGGTTCGTCCCTTGTCTACTGGTAACTAAGTTGATTAGTTGGTTGAATCAACCTACATAAAATCATAATATCAATCATGTTGATGGAAATCTGAACTAGACTAAAACAAACATATCAGTAAACTGAAAGGTACCTACTGCACCGAAAAGAAGAGATTTTTTTTTTTGGCTATTGAAGAGCTGCATTTTTATTTTTGGCATTGTTGTTAAAGGGAGAGAGTTGATCAATGAAATATAAAGAGATGAGTCAATGAAATATATATCCATCTAAGGGATAGAGTTTATCAATGTAATATCTAATCAATGAGGGAGTATAGAGAAAGGGAGTAAAGGCATATCTAATCTATATAGATATTAAAGAGATGAAAAATCAAAACTACAGGGAGAGTCTGCATGGTGAAGTTTTTGTTTATACTCACACAACTTATATTCAAGCTAAGGAGAGCAACAAAATTGTTGTAGATGTAGAACAAAGTTTGGTATTTTTTGATATGGCATTTTACATTGCATATTTCATATTGTGTTGCCATCAATTCCAAAGGGAGAGATTGATTAACTACAATTGATTATATGTTTAAAGTTATTTGTTGATCTATTCAACCGAGTTGTAGAAGTGATGATAAACATTATCATTAAATGTATTGTCATTGATGTAAACTTATTTGAGTATTACTATGGTGGAAAACATTTTTTATTATTTGAAGATTTGGAACAAACAATGTTTATGTGGTTGGTAAATGAAGAGTTTTGTATACACCGAGAGACAATAATAACCGAGTAAAATACAATGTATACTGAGCATAATGATAACCAAGCTAGGGATCATTGACACAACATGGTTAATTCTAAGACTGAGAAATTCATTCAAATTGAGGCCGACTAGGATGCTGAGCTGGATATTCATTATTGTGAGGTAAAAGATAAAGTTTGTTATTTGATCAAACATGTATGAAAATTAAAGGAAGATCAAACGTCAAATATTGAAACATGTTTTTAACACAACTACCGAGGAAGGATCAAGCAGGAAAAGGAATAATGGAGATTAAGCAGCAAGATCAGAAGAATGAAAATTAAATGAGCTATGATGTATATATAAGAGACAAGTGATTCATTATGAATACACACATACAATTGAAGCGCATACATGAAAATTTTATGCACGACTGATCAAACTAGTTAAAGACAAAACCGAGCATTTTTCATAGACATAACTGAGCGACAGAGGAAAGAGGATTACCCAGTAGAACAAGTATGAAGTATGAGATGAACTAAAGAAGTAAAAATTGATTAGAGGTATTATGTACTTAGCATAGATCTGAATATCTACAAATCAAACTTGTACTTGAATCAGATCACTACTGTAGCAATTTAACCATTGTTATAAAAAAATCTATTAACCGAATAGGACAATAAAGTCTTTATTAAAAAACTCAGAGAATGGTGAGTGTTTTCTTGTTGACCCCATAGTGAATGCATGGTCAAGAGAGAAAGGTTAGTTTTAAATCTTCTAACCAGGTCACATTTAATAGTGTACATTATAACCTTTAACAAGATTAGCTCTTCATCGAGCTCACTTCATAAGAGTGAAAATATTTTGGGTTACCGGTCCCAGGTGGTTTTTCCCTTAGCAAGGTTTCCATGTTCAAAATCTATGTGTCAATGTGCATGAATCTTGTGGATTATTACTTTACTTTACACATTACTTAATTGACCTAGATCGGTAATTATAGTATTAATTTACTGATACTCGATAGACAAATTAACAATAAGTTTTGAAATTACATAATATAATTTCACTGAGGTGAGTTTTATATTTGAAATTGTTTTGAGATACATCTAGAGAAATTTGGGATTGTATGATAATTTGTGAGGAGAGTGATTATAACTGATTCATCTCCCCTCTCAGTTATTCTAACATATAGAGGTGCCACAAATTGAGATAGAGGAAGAGGTAGAAATGGCAGAGGCCATAGAGGAGGTTATGGTGGTAGGAGTACAGAGCCAAAAACCCAAGGTAAAACTAAATAGACTGAACAACATAGGGGAAGATCAAGTAGAAAAAGTGTTCAATAGAGGAAGAGGCTCCAATAGCAATTGGAGAGGAAGCAATAATGGGCAAGGAAGAGGTTCCTATTTTTCAACAATGAAGTGTTATCACTGCAATCAAATTGGAAATCCTTCTTATAGGTGTCTAGAGAAAGGATCTATGTCCCAAACAAGTTGTTAGGGATTTTTCTTGTATGAACCACAATGCTTGAAATGTCTATGTGAACCTTGTACCTTCTATTCCTGATTCAGAGACAAGAAAAGCCTAATTGCTAAGGACTAGATAAGGTCCTTCTTCATTTTTGAGCTCCACAAATACTCAGGCAGGTTTTACCTTTCAAGATGGCTGTTAACACAGTATTTGTTGATGTGGACACTGGTTAAATATGTATCTTTATTGAAGCAACCTATGAATTATCTTGCTGATGATCAAGCATAACCATAAACAAGATATTACCATACAAACCATAGTTATTAACATAATAACAACCAGTGATACAAGGATTCTCATCCTTCTTCCTTTTCTTAATAGGAGGGATAACCTAGTTGATTCACTCTTCAAGGAATCAATACTATGGAATGTGTCCTGCTGACAGAGGTCCTTAAACAAGTTTAGCTTATGTGTTCTTAGTAACAGAGTGTTTAAATTGATTTGGTTCTGATAACTTGGAATACTTCAAACATAGATGGATATTCAGAATGTTTTCTAGACCAGTGCCTATCCTTAGGGCTGCAGAGTCAATAATAAGCAAAGAAATTACAGA
>MU225132.1:2539256-2563845 GCA_018584345.1 Thuja plicata
TTTTAATAGATATTTCCAATTGGAAAAGGTGAAGAACTTATCTAACTTAGCTAGAATGAATCTAGCTAGACCATATGTTTGAAAAAAAATAATTTTAGTTAGAAATACTCAAATTCAGCTATGCTGATAAGTTGTCCTGAAACGTGACACAACTTTGTGCTTTTACCCACACAGTAATAAAAAATTCATGCATCTGATTGGCCGCCAGGTGATCTTCTCTGTCATGTCATCCACTTGGTGCCGCTTTTCTAGATCTCATTATCAGGCGACCTCATTAAGTCTCTTTGTCACGAGCACTTTTTATTAACCATGGTCTGATCTTCAGACTAGGCGACAACGGTCTTTCTTTTCCTCGGTTAACTCAAGTCCTTCTAGCGATCAGGCGACACAAGCAAAAATCTAAGTCGCGGGGAGTTAACCTTAACCCAGCATTATTCTCCAGACTTGGTGACAAACCGTTGCATTTAACTTTTCATGATAATCGCTAAGTCGCTGGATGCTCATTTCTCATTTCAATACTATACGACAACCTATAGTCGCTGAGTCGGGTGATAAGTTCAACTTAACCTTATCATATAGCACATGCCTTTATTCTATTCAGAGTGACTTTGCGACATGCCTTAATCGCTAAGTCGGAAGGACTTTTTCCTTGGGGAACTTTTATCACCAGACTACGTGACCACCGTCAGATCTTTTCATTTCTTCATCGCACGGCTGTCGCTTAATCGCCATTCACCTCTTCTTGCCCTTAAATCATCAGGAGACTTCGCGACTGAGGGTGAAAACATTTTTATCTCCTTATCGCTTGATCTCTTTCCTCCTTCTGGTGACCTCCCAACAACCATTAGTTCTGTGACAGATGTCATCTATTATTTGGTCCACTTTATGCATTCTGGAAAGCTGAATAATTATTCTGATCTGGCGACATCCCGACTGAGGGAAATCACTTTAACATGAAACCGTTAGTCGCTGAATCGAGACTGTTACCTCTTAACTGCCAGTTATCACGAGACCACGCGACTGAAGGAAAGCTTAGCTGTTTGAATGTCCTGATCTAGCGATCATGCGACATGAAGTGAATCGTGAAGTCGAAGAACATTTTGTTGACTCTTTGACCTGTCTCGCGATCACCCGACTGAAGTGGGTCCCGTTCCTTTTAAAGCTTTATGTTATGAAGTTCAAGCGACAACCCGACTAAAGAAATATTGCTAAGTCTCGAGACACTGATGGAATATTCAATTTTTTAAAGAGACTATGCGACATAAAGGAAAAGCTTGATCGGAAGAAGATTTGGCATATTCATTTTTGGTAAAGCGATCAAGTGACCTCACTTAGAACATATGTCTTAAGTGAATTTAAAAAAGGTAACGATGAAATATAAAGACATGGCCTAGGGTTTAAAATGCATTGTTTAATACTTGGATTATTAGGGTTTTTAGGGTTTTGACAACTTGGGCAATATTTAGGCATGAAAACCTAAAAATTTTCAGAGGGCAAGGCAAGGAACAGGGCAAAAGAACAAAAATAGGAAATACAACCAACACAAGTGATAATAATGAATCATTTTTCCATTAGTATGCAAAGGGAAAACTAAAATTTTAAACCATCGGTAACACCTACACTCAAAGACAAGCGTTCAGTACAAACCAAAAATATAAATAACAAAGGTCACCAAAAGTGTTAAGTTCAAGAGAAACCTGAAATAGTTTTCATAGTTCAACCCAAAAATGTTGAAGTGTAAGTAGATAGAGAATACAACACAGTAACCCAATAGAGAAAGGGAATCCAATGGACGGTTCACAGAAGGAACACTGACAAAAATCCAATAGAACAACCCAAGCATCAGTCACTGAAAGTCAGTTATATCCTAAGAAATGTAGATCTAACATCCATGTCACATAAAAAACTTATGTTTTATATTTAGCATTTTGATTTAATTTAAAACAATTTTTTGAGGGACAAGAAATGTAATTGTAATTGTTTTAATCAGTCTAACTGATTAAAAGCATGTAAACTAGGAGATCAAGGTCAAGTTGTAAACCTTAGATCATATAGTTATATTTGTAATACATGAAACTTAATTAGGTCAATGTATTGTATAAATAGATTTGTAATCATTCATTTCATATGGATGTAAGGATGATAGTAGCCAAGGAGGACATCTATAGATCAGATTTAGATTTTCAAGAAGAAGAACAAACAAAGATGAAATAGGTTATCAATAACCAAAAATCAAGGCTACCAAGAAACACAGGTATTAATCAATCACATTAGGTGATACATTGTACATGTGAATTTAATGGATCTATAATTAGTAGTTGTAGATTTCACATACTCATGTCACTAAATATTTTTGACTACATTCTAACAAGTGTAGCAAAGAGAAGAAATCCTTGTGAAAGGTAGATTTAACAATCCTTTGTAAATCTCTTAACCGAATGCACACTAAATAGTCTTGCTAAATCTATAAACAGAGTATACCTTAACCAATCTCTACCTAATACTCCTAATAGTGTAGATCATCAGAAGTGATCAAAATTGTAAGCCTTAACTGACCCCTTCTATCCTACAGATAGTGAAGTTTTGTGGGTTTCATCTCCACCATAGTTTTTACCTTCTAACAAGGGATTTCTGCGTTAGAAAATCTTATGGCATGTGTCTATACATTTCATGAATGTTTTACATGCTTATTGAATTATGAATTGATATAAAATACACAAAGATAGAATAGCATACATGTTGGTAATACAATTGATTACTAAAGGATAAAGGCTTAAGTGATAGAAGTTGTTGAGGGTACTGATTCACCCCTCCCCTCTCAGTACACCATTCCATTATTTCCAACAATTGGTATTAGAACTAGATCTCTTATTTGAAAATTTTAAAGACTTAAGAGAAAAGATCATACAATGGAAAGGTACAAGATAGAAAAGAGTGTTGAGAATAAGAAGTTAGAGATACAGATATTCTATGAAGAATATAAAAAATCTAGAATCAAGATGAGACATTTGTTGGATGAAAGAAATATTATGTCATCTATCTATAATGAAATAAAATATCATGAAGAGGAGATACCTGATCTATTTGAGTCATCACAATCTGCATCTATAAAAGCATCAGACACATCTGAAGAAAGCATCACAAGTCTAAATGAAATCTCTGCAAATCAGTCAAGAGACATAGATGGTAAGAATGATTGATGTCATGAACAATGCTAGACAAGATGAGCAAGAAAGAACACTAGCTATTGATGACAAGAGGAAGATTACTGAAAATCTACAAGAGAAAGACTCAGAATATAAAGACTTACTAAACATCATCATGAGATGACCAATTAGATTATTCTTATGAGTGGAGAGGCAAACCAAATTAATATAGAACTCATTGAAAGAATATAAGCTATCGGTGAGCTAAGAGAAGAAAATGAAAAACTAAAGCATGAAGTAAGAATTTAGCAACAACATAATGACATGATTAAGAGAGCTAAAGAAAGTACAAAAATGATGGATGATTTTTTGGATGGAAAAAGAAGAGTCAACAACAGTACCCAACTAGGGTATACTGAGAATGAAGAATCACCATACCAAGTTGATCCAAATAATGTCTACACAAATCCAAGAACAAGAAGGAAATCATGTAATCACTCTAGAAAACTAGGCCACACATCAAATGTCTGCAGGAGAAAAATAAATGATATTCCCAAATCCACACCTTCACTCATAGGAATGTTTTATAAATGTAATAGGAAAGGACATAAAGAATATGAATGTAAATCTGAGGTGAAACAACCAAAGAAGGAAACCTACATGGACAAATATTGTCCTACTTGCATGGGCACACATATCTTGAATGCAGGAAGAAGTAAAGGAAAGCATGGAAGCCTAAACAAAATGAAACTTCTTATCAACCAAAAATAGTCAGTAAATCATATGTTTGGGATTACAACACTTGGGAAAACTGCACAACATGTGGAAGATTTGGACACATAGCTGCAAATTACATGAGACAATGGATGAGAAAGTCTAGGAGCTAGACTAACCTCAGAATGGCATGTTTACACTGTCATAAAGTTGTTCATCTAAGAAAGGACTGCAGAGACTGAGTGACAGAGGCAAGCACTTTTGCTAATGGAAACACCATTGAACCCTTTAGGAAGATGAGAAATAAAATGTGGAGGAAAGCTACAAAAAATGAAGATGCTAGACCAAGAAATTCAAATGGTGACACCTTATCCAATGGGTGTGGTGACATCACCACCCCCACCTAAGTAGAACAAGTATGGAACTACAATATACCAAGTTATATTTTGCATCAGTTCTATTATACATTGATGAAATGCCAATCTAGCATGATTAAAGATGCACTATGGTATTACTTGTTATGATTCTATGAATTCAATCTCATAAGTCAATGCTTATCAAAAATCATCTATGTACATACAAATCTAAGTTTTCTATACTTACTGAGCATCATTGGTTTACACATAGAAATCTAAGTTGCTAGTGTAAACCAAGCTCCCTTGGTAATCATGTAAAATGACAATATTGTCTTCGCCATATACCAAGATCCATCGGTAAACAATCAAATGAGTTGACACCTAGCCCAAGAATCATGTTCTCACTAAGATTGAAGTGTGTATGCTACCGGATGACTCAGTATTCAAACACTGTGAAGTGGGTGAGTATTTATGACATGACTTAGGGCAAAAAGTCTATAAATAGTCGACAAAAGAACTCATTATTAACATAGCGATTTGAGAAAAGAAGTAAAGAAAAAACATAGCACAACGAGACCAGATTAGAGAGTTACTTCAACCCTATTCATAGCACTTAGAAATATTCCCTGCAGTCACAAAAGGTTGAAGTAAGTAACAACATTTGCCGAGAACTTTGTTTTCTTTTACGGGAAAAAGCCCTAATTTATGAAATGATGCCAACTCATTCATGAACCTCCAAGCTCAAGAATGCAAAGGAGAAGAATATTAATCTAATCAAGAATTCCACTTGTGAGGAAACTCATTATAAGATTTGTCCTGAGGTTTCTTCACAACCCAACAACGCTGGTGCATTCTCCAGTATACCAACTAGGGTTTTTCTCATTGAGGACATCTGAGCGTGTATTCACTAAAAGATTGTAGAAATAGGAGATCTTGAGGTTCAAAAATATTACAAAAATATTTTCAAATATGATGGAGCAATCGAAGAAATACATAAGAACATTCAAGTGAAAGGTCTCACAAATGCCCTATTATTCCCAAAGGAATTGAAGACCAAATACCTTGTTATACATGTTGTTACCGGTTATCCTATAATCGATAAAGCTAAGGTACTAAAGCACCCCCCTCGCGCTGACATTGAAAAGACCACAGGAGCAGTATGGGATGGAAGAGGATTAAAGGTATCCACCATCACCGATGATGAAATGAAATTTGGATCACGGATCTTAGGATAAAAAAATCTTTTAGGCTAGCAAGATGAACAATATTACATCCAGAGTAGTGGATACAACACACAAAATTGTTAAGAAGGGACTACAGTTAGATCTATCAGAAATTCTACAAAGGTAATTAAATGAGAACATGAGGATAATCAAGACTACAAAATCTAACTCATGTAAGTTTGGTTCACTCATTATGTGCATATTTTTCTATTTTCAAGAATCCTTCCCATCTATTAGTAATGTCAAATGGGACACTACCTGACTAGTGACCACACAAATTAGTGATTTCATCAAATCACTAGGAGATAATTTTGAATCAGTCATGGATGAATACTTCACGGGATTCAAAGACAAAGTGAAGAAGAGGATAAGGATACCAGAACAACTGGTAGAAAAGTACAAGATTGACATTTTCTTTATGGTGGACACTAATAACAACTTTATCAAACCAATTGTACTAAGGACAGTATGGTTAGATCCACTTGACTATGATATCAACATACATCAAGAAAAAAATGCTATTGCGGCATTGTTGAATGAACCATTGGAAAAGTCACAACCTAAGTTTGTAACTTATGAGGAAGCCAAGGAAAGTATAAAAATTGGCTTAGTTTTTAATAAAATTGATAGAAAGAAACAAAAAATGGTTAAGACTTTGAAGAAAAAGTTGTCGATAAATGAAGAGGAAACATAAGAGACCAAAGAAATCAAGGGTTAGTTACCTGTTGGTGAAGCTGAGAAGGTGAGCGACTCAAAATCCATAGATTTTGATTCACCACCCCTGAAGAAGCCTAGAATAACTGCTACAAAGAGGACAAGGAGTTAAACTGCTAACATAGACTCACCACCTATCAAGAAAGGTAAAGTAAGGACCTCTAAAAGAAAGCATCAAATATGGAAAAAGGTCCTAAAAAAAAGAAGAAGGCTAATTAGAACTAAGGAAGACATAGAGGAAACCGAAAAAGATGAAAAATCTATCAATAACACACTTCCTTCTATAATTGATGAGTTATGTGCAACTACCATCAAGTCAGGTTCAATCACAGACCCTAAGATTAGGAAATGGCTAACATTGGATCCCGAGGATCAAAATAAGATAGAGGAGGAAATTATCTCAATGATGAGCATATTCAAATATATTCCAATATAGTTTGAAGAAAAAAGTCCTAAAGAACTTCATAAGAGAGTCTCAGCTAGGTGGAAATATGCTCTAAAGGAAGAGAAAAAAATAAGGGAAAGAGCACTACTTTTAGTTATGCCACCTAAATCTAAGATGGAAGAGATTGAAGAAATGATGAAGAAACATTCCAACAGGTTCTCAATAAAGTTAAGAGCCTACAAAGTGCTACAAGGAAATCTAATTGAGCTAGAAATAAAAAGTGAGGATGAATGGAGAAAGATACTTGATGTGCCTAAAAAGGACACAAGTCTCGAGCCACAAATATCACTCACTGACAAGCCACACAATAAACAAGATCATGCTAAACCAAGCCCCGAACATATTCTTATAACTGATGAGGATGTTAATAAAGAATAATTGAACACAAAAGCTAACAAGGACATGGACACTACTGATGAAACATGGCCTTATAATACTATTATTGATATTATCAAAGGAGATCCTACAGATGAGGTATAGAAAGATGAACATGTCACTCTTGTCCCACCCCAAATCGACAAACAAGGCACAACTACATATTTTGCATAGGTGAATATACTGGGCCAAATTCCACTATTAATACGAGCTATTAACATAATCTCACAAAAGGAAAACTCACCCAAGCCTAATGCAAGCATACCCGAGGATAAGGGTAATGATGAACATAAAGATACTAGTGATGGACAAAATATAGTAGATAGAGAACCAAAAGAAACAGATGGAGAGAAAAAAGACAAAGGTGAAGAAGAGAAGAAATATGATGCTACTCCTAAGGATACCAAAGGAGATGTTGCAGATAAATTTGATGTGGAGAGGTCCACTCCCAACTAATAGACAGATAATGAGCAACAAGAAAAATACACAACACCACAAAAGAATTCATCAAGCACATCTGACCAAGGAAAGGATCTTTCTTTGGTGCTACATTCAAGTGCTTCCCTCTCAACATCAAAGAAGAAGAAGAAGAAGACAAAGAAGACCAAGCTGTAGGTAACAATCAATTAAATCATTGAAATACCAATGTGTGATCCTTCTACATTTGATTTTGAATCTCTTGAAGAGTATGGGGAAATATGTCAAAGGGAAGCTATGCAAGAAAAGCTAAGGAAGGAGCACAAAGAATCCATAGTGTTAGAGACTACAAGGGATATATGTACACAAATAGTGCCTTACATAGATTTTGATCAAGATGCCCCCATCCTTGATCAAATTTCCATTCTAACCAAGGCCATCAGATCTTAGAATGTGGATGCAGGAAAAGAAATTAAAGAATGAGCATAAAAAAATATCAATACAAATTGACAGAAAAGATCAGCCAGGAAGTGGAAGAGAACAAGGTAAATCTCTCAGAACTTGCAAATGAATTAGATCCAATAATTTTTGAACCTAATGCCTTAATACAAAATTTTTTCACTTTAGATAAATTCACTAAGGAAAATAGTGATAAGATTGCACAAATAAATAATGATCTAAATACAAGTGCACAAAGTATAACCACAAATGAAAATGCAATCAATATGGATTTGGAAAATATTATGAAATCTAGAAGGTTGAGTGATGCGGGAGCATCTTGAACCTTCAACATTATGAGGAGTTTCATAATATTGTGATATTTAAGTCCTTTTAATTTTCATGGGGCCATGTTACAAAAGGGTTAAAATCCCTAAAATTGCATTGTAATGTGTTCATGAGAATGTTTAAAATAGCATTGTAATAGGTTAGTTTTAATAACTACCTAGAATCTTGTTAAAAGAGAAGAAGTATAATCGAATCAAAGAGAGAGGGAGAGTAGAAAGATTATGAGAGTGAGCTCAGAGAGAGAGCACAAAAGATTTGAGTAAAGAGTCGGCTCTCTGGCTGAAGGCCAGAGAGCCATGCATGTGATATGCATTTTTAATTCAAGTTTTTGAAATTAAATAGAACGTGTTTGAATTCTTGTTGTGTCTCTCTCCATTTTTGATCTATGTTTTTATTTTGGTTATTAAGGAAATTACGCAGATCGATTCTAAAGGACATATTGTTGATTCATTGTTACAGTTTGTTTTTCTTATGAATCAGGTTTCTTAGCAGTGGGTAACTGAGATTTTAATTGTTCTGTTATGATTATATATTGGGTTTAATGTAATAGTGACATGCAACAGGTTATTTGAGTCACCAACCATAAATGCAAAATAGTTTGTGAATCTTTGCATCTCCCTCATTTTCTTGTGTCGACTTGAAGTTGCTGAAATACTAATTTGTCATTGTGTAATGCTTGAAGCATTAAAGTTTCAAAATAGTTTTAAAAATTGTTATGGTCATTTCATGCCGACTGCATGCAATGATATCAGGCAATTAATGACATGGATTACACCCAAGAGATAACGTATCCTATGACTGGTTGAAGCGAGATCCATGAAATCTCTAAGTGCAGAGTTTTATTTGTTTTTGGATTAGCAGAATGATACCAGTCATCATTTCAAAATGACGAGCAAAGATCATTATATTTTGTTCAAAGTATGGTTCGGTCTTCAAATGGAGAGAAAAGGTGGCATTGTAATGTCCCCATAGGATCACGTGAAATCAACTCACATGTTTGTGGAGTTCACCCTCAGCCATGTGACCAATGAAGACCATCTTGTTTCGAGCGACATGTGGCTCAGCTTTGAACAACGAAGAGGTTGCGAAAAAGTTATGAAAGAAAGGTGGTGAAATGCTAAAGTTTGTTTGAAAGGCATTAAAACCAAATGGTTTCAAGAACCGTTACACACGAATATGTATTCTCTCCATGCACGTAAGTTTTATCAGGAAGTTGGTGGAATATTCGATCCATGTGGAGGGACCGAGAGTCAATGATTGATAGTCATAGAGTATGACAAAGTAGCATGCAGATTTAAAGAATAGATTGAAGAGTTTACAGATTATAGGGAGTGGAAGAGTTCCTCTGCATCATTGAGACAAGAAATTATAGTGGCAAAAACCAAGTTTAGAGATGAGGTTAGCAAGCTACAAGCTCTAATGCTACCAAATCTTACACTTCTGCAACAACACATGACTTCGGTAAGACAGTTAATTTCCACCCCAAAGATGTATGTAGTAGAAAACATCTATGATATTCATGCCTGAATCATATTGGAGAAAATGGATTTTGAACACCTAAATGAGAAATGGGAGAAACTATTGGAAGATATGAAGTATTCCCATTTCCATATTCTGGATAAGTTGTAAGTATACACCTTTTCCCTTACTATCAAAAAATGGGGAGAATGATATGATACAAAGGGAAAAATGATATGAAGATAAGTTGAAAAGGGAGTATAGTATAAAGGAAAGTGTACATTTATATACATATACTATACCGACATATACATAGGGGGAGTCATAATAACAAGGTAAATGCATGGTGTACATAATACACATTTTAGTATTTTGAACATATCAGTTTTTTATACTAATGTCAAAGGGGTAGATTGATAACACATTTTTCCATTAGTATGCAAAGGGAAAACAATTTTTGAACCATCGGTAACACCTACACCAAAAGACATGCTTTCAATACAAACCAAAAGTAAAAATAACAAAGGTCACCAAAAGTGTTAAGTTCAAGAGAAACCCAACAAGATAGATCACAAGAGAAACCCTACACAGTTTGCATAGTTCAACCCAAAAATGTTGAAGTGTAAATTGACAGAGAAGAAAATAGAGGAACCTGACAAAGCAAGGGAACATGATGGACTGTTCATAGAAGGAACATTGATAGAAACACAATAGAGCAACCTGAGCATCAGTCACCAAAATCCATTTATATCCTAACAAAGGTGGATCTGACTTCCATGTTAGATAAAATACATATGTTTTATATTTAGCACTTTGATTTGATTTAAAACCATTTTTGGAGTTTCAAGAAATCTAGTTGTAATTTTTTTAATCAGTCTAATTGATTAAAAAATGCAAACTAGGAGATCAAGGTCAAGTTGTAAACCTTTGATCATAGAGTTAT
Organism: Thuja plicata; assembly: GCA_018584345.1. Taxonomy (NCBI): domain Eukaryota; kingdom Viridiplantae; phylum Streptophyta; class Pinopsida; order Cupressales; family Cupressaceae; genus Thuja; species Thuja plicata. The sequence continues at coordinate 2,549,834 of MU225132.1, forward strand.
ATTTGTAATACATGAAACTTAATTAGGTCAATATATTGTATAAATAGATGTATAATCATTCATTTCATATGGATGTGAGGATGATAGTAGGCAAGGAGAACATCTATGGATTAGATTAAGAGTTTCAAGAAGAAGAAGAACAAAACATGAAATAGGTTATCAAGAACCAAGAATTAAGGCTACCAAGTAGCAGAGGTATTAATAAATCACATTACGTGATACATTGTACATGTGAATTTAATGGATCTGTAATCACTAGTTGTAGATTGCACATACTCAAGTCACTTAATATTTTTGACAACATTCTAACAAGTGTAGAAAATAGAAGAAATCCTTGTGAAAGGTGGATTTAACAATCCTTTGTAAATCCCTTAACCGATTGCACACTAAATAGTGTTTCTAAAGCTCTTAATAGAGCAGACCTTAACTAGTCTCTACCTAATACTCCTAATAGGGTAGATCATTAGGAGTGATCAAAATTGTAAGCCTTAACGGCCCCATCCATTCTACAAATAGTGAAGCTTTGTGGGTTTCATCCCCACCATAGTGTTTACCTTCTAACAAGGGCTTTTTGCATTACCAAATCTTGTGGCATGTGTCTATACATTTCCTAAATGTTTCTATAAATTTTTTACATGCTTATTGAATTTTTAATTGATATAACATACACAAAGGTAGAATAACATACATGGTTGGTGATACAATTGATTACTAAAGGATAAAGGGTTAAGTGATAAAACATTTTGAGAGTACTGATTCACCCCTCCCCTCTCATTACACCATTCCATTATTTCCAATAGATAAAAGAGCTAATTTTGTTCAATAAGAGTCTAGTAGTAGCAATAAACATACAGAGGTACCCCTAGAGTCAGAAGATGGAGAGAACTTGATGATTAGGAGGACACTCATCAAAGGTCCACTGAGAGAAGAACCGAGTCAGACAAGTGAACTATTCAAAATGAAGTGCAAGATTATGGGAAAAGTATGCAAATTCATCATTGACTAGGGGTCAACTAACAATATTGTGTTAGAGGAGGCAGTTAGCAAACTTAAAATGCAGAGGATTCAACATAAAAATCCATATCAAGTTACATGGTTGAACAAAGGACAACATGTCCTAGTAAATGAAAAAGCATGGGCAGACTTCATGATGGGAAGATACAAGGATAGGTTTCTATGTGATGTGTTTCCAATGGATGCCTTCCACCTCCTATTGGGAAGGCATTGGAAATTTGACAGACAAGATATGCATGATGGAGCCAAGGATGCTTACTATTTCAAGAAGGATTGTGTAACCTTTAAAATCCAGTCTCTGTTAGAGGAAGGAGAAGTGAAATCCACATAGCCTAATATCCTTTTGGTAAGTGAGAAAGAGTTCTTAAAAGTTATAGCAGCAAGAAAGAGAGTAGGATATGCATTTGTTTTGAAGCCCAAGGAAGATAAGACAGAGAAAATAGTGAAGAAGACAAAGATCCCCATGGAAGTACAAGAATTGGTGAAGGAGTACAAAGACATTGTAAGTGATGGAGAAATAGATACCCTACCCCCTAAGAGATCCATTAGCCATCAAATAGATTTCATCTCAGGATCCACCCTTCCCAATAAAGTTTCATAAAAGATGACCCCTCAACAAAATGAGGAGATTTCCAAGCAAATAAAAGAACTCATAGACCAAGGTCTCATTAGGAAAAGTATAATCCCATGTGTTGTTCCTACTATTTTGGCTCCTAAGAAGGGAGGTACTTGGAGGTTGTGCACTAATTTTGGGGTCATTAATAGAATCACCATTAGGTATAGATTCCCTCTTCCAAGGATAAAATACCTAATGTAATGTTTAGGGGATGCCAAGTGCTTTACGAAGATCGAACTAAAGAGTGGATACCACAAAATTAGGGTAAAAGAAGGAGATGAGTGGAAGACTTCCTTCAAGACCATTGAAGGATTGTATAAATGGCTTGTAATGCCATTTGGGATATACAATTCTCTACCCAAATTGATGAGGCTTATGAACGAGGTATTGAAGGATTACATTGGTAAGTTTGTAGTTGTCCATCTTGATGATATTTTTATCTTTAACAAGTCTAGAGAAGAACATCTCAAGCATATAGAGATTGTGTTTAATAATTTGCACGAGGAAAATCTAATAATAAATTTGGATAAGTATGAGTTCATGAAGTAGGAACTAGTGTATCTTGGTTTTGTTTTATCTCATGGGAATCTCAAAATGGACCCAAGAAAGGTAGAGGAAATAATTAATTGACCAACTCCTAGGACTTCCACAGTGGTGAGGATTTTTCATGGTCTAGCTCAGTATTACAAAAATTTCATTAAGTAATTTAGTACTATAATTGCACCTATGTTAGACACCATTAAAGGTGGAATGAAAACCAATTTTAAAGGGAATGAACAAGATGATAAAGGATTTGAAGTGTTGAAGAAGAGGTTAGCTACACAACCCATCCTTGTTCTCCCAATTTTTGAAAAAAAATTCGTAGTTGAGTGTGATGATAGAAATGTTGTTGTAGGCATTGTTTTAAGCCAAGAATAGAGGCTGGTGCCTTTTCATAGTGAGAAGATCAGTGATGCAAAGAGGAAGTACTCTTCCTATGACCTAGAGATGTATGCTCTAGTCCAAGCATTGAGGAAATAGAGGCACTATCTCCTTCCTAAGGAGTTTGTGGTATATTCTGATAACAAAGCCCTTAGTTTTCTAAACTCCCAAGACAAGTTCAGTGACAAACACATGAAATGGGTGGAATACCTTCAAACCTACCCATTTAATATGAAGCACAAGAAGTGGGAATAGAATAAGGTAGCTGATGCACAAAGCAGGAGGCTTTTGACAGTGCAAGAAATTCAGTTGCAGAGTATAGGGATTGAAATTTTCAAAGACTTGTATTCAGAGGATGAAAATTTTGTAGAGATCTAAAAGGTATGTAAGGAACATAAAAGTCATTTGCATGGTGAATTTTCTTATTATGCTATGCAGAGTGACTTGTTGTTTATGGATAGTCATCTTTGTGTTCCTAGGGGATCAATGAGGGAAAATATAAATCAAGAAAATCATAATGGGGCACATAGTGGTCACTTTGGGGTCAACAAGACTCAAGAGTTAGTGAAAAGATTTTATTATTGGCATAGAATAAATTAGGACATCAGAAAGTACATGTAGAATTTTGCATTATTTTTGAAAAGGAAAAGGGAGCTTCTTACAATGAAGGTCTTTATCAACATCTCCCAATTCTAAGTAGACCATGGGACTGTGTTAGCAAGGATTTTGTAGTTGGCTTGCTAAGAAATAAACACAGGTTAGATTATATTTATGTCATAGTGGTCAGATTCAATAAAATGGTACATTTTGTACCTTGTAAGATAGTGCATGATGCTTTTTAGATAGCTCACTAGTTGTTTAAGGAGGTGGTAAGGATTCATGGCCAACCACTCAGTATAGTATCAGATAGAGACTCTAAATTTATGAGTCATTTTTGGAAGACACTATGACAAAAAATTAGAACCATACTATCTTTTGGGTATTCTTATCACCCTAAGAGAGATGGTCAAACTGAATTGGTGAATAGGAGCCTAGGTAATCTCTTGAGATTCCTAACTAAAGAATATGGTCAGACTTGAGATCACATTTTGGGGCAAGAGGAGTATACTTATAATGACACAGTTAATAGAATCACAACAAGAAGTCTATTTTAAGTGATCTATGGTTTACATCCTAGAGGGATTTTTGACCTGAGAGAGTAAAGAGATGGAACTAAATAGAGTGGGTATGCTAAATATTTTTCCTACTCATTGAAAGAAATACATGATTCAGTATGGAAGACATTAGCAGAGATTAATGCAAAGACTAAACCAAAGGTTGATAAAAGAAATAGAGGTATTCAATTTAAAATAGGGGATCTTGTGATGGTACACCTGAATAAATCAAGGTTGTAGAAGGGAATGTCCAATAAGCTATAGATGAGATGATTGGGGTCCTGCACCATTCTTGCTAAGTATGGTAATAATTCTTACAAAGTTGAACTCCCAGAAGACATAGGACTTTATCCTACCTTCAACATTATAGACTTAGTTTTTTACAAGGGTCCAACTCCTGATCTAGATCAGTCTCAGTGAGGTCATACAAGAGGTAGAAGACTTGCATTTACCCTCTACACCACCAAATAAAGAAGAAAAGATTCTTGACTCAAGAGTATATAAGAAGACTAGACAAAAGGTCTACTGGGAAAAATTGATAAAGTGACATGGAAAAGAAGATGAAAAGGATACCTATATCAAGGAAACAAAGTTAAATAATTTTGGGATAGAATCCAACTTCATCTATCCAACAATGACTTGAAATATTTTTGTTAGGGAGAATGGTGCAAGAGCACCTAGGACATCTCCAAGTTTCTAAGTTTTTGGTTTGGCTTGTATTGACACTAGCCAGGTCAAGAGTGTTTGAAAATTCCTTAGAAGGTTGTGTGTGTGTGTGTGTGTGTGTGTTTTTAGAATGTATATATTAGGCTTAGTCTAATCTAGTTGTTTTGGTTGTTTAAGTCATGTTTGGGTTTTAGGTCTCTTGGAGCCTAAATTTGGGATTTTTGGTCAAAAAGCCTGAAAGGATTAGGAAATAATGTAATTAAGAATAAAATGGTTTCTATTATGATTTTACATAATTTTATGTAGTTTAGAAGTCAATGGATTAAGTTAGGAGAAAAGTTGCAAAAATTGACTCAATGTTGTCATGACAACTTTTACAACTTTGCAAAGTTGCATGACAACATTGTCCGAAAGAGAAAAAATTGAATGATTAGGGAATGGTTGGTATTTTAACCACCTAAAATCATGAGTGAAAGGTATAAAAAAACAAGGAGACCCATTTCCCGATGTTGGATGTTCTGGAGAAATAATAGAAATTACAAGCTTTTACATAGTATTCTAGTTTTTATAGACAATTAATTATTTTAGTTTGTAAAGATCCTTACATGGATTTAATCCAAAAACTTGGAGTGAGATTTATGTAATTATCTTATTTATCTTCTATTTTTTATATTTTTTAAAGTTCATTTCAATTCATTATGGTAGTTTTGTAAATTTTTTTGTGAATAAGCCAGTCTCTGGTCCATTTAGGACTGTTTGCTAAAAAATGGCTCCCCCATAAAACCCAACATATCAATCATGACGGTCTTGAGGAATATGAAAGTGGAGCCCATGTAAAGTGTAAATATGGGTGGAGGATCTCTAAAGAATTTTTTCTATTTTTAAGAACAAGCCTTAGGTGATTCCAGTGCAACCCGGTTAGGAGCTTGTCAAAGTCTTTTTGTGTTTTGGTGCAGGGGTTCAATTCAAAGAGTGGATCCAAGTGGAACTTTGAATTTAAACTTATCAATTGCCAACTACCGAACATTCCTAGTTCTATGTTTAGGTTTAGGGTTTTTAAGGCCAAGGATATGGGATGTTTTCAAGAAAAAAAGGTCAAAAATGGGACCATGGTGGTGCTTGTGTTGAGTGATTTATTTTTAGAGAATCAAGTGCAGCTTGAATTTTCTCAGCATCTTGCACTTTAAGAGTTTAATATTTACGAGCATGTGAATAAAGGTTAGGTATACTAATCACATGTGGGGGTTCAACAAGGGGTCCAACCTTAGAAGGTTTTTTGTTCATAAAAGTGTATTCCTTCCTCTTGTGTCCTTCTTTATGACATAGGTAGCAGGCATTGATGCCACCCAAAAAAATTATAGGGAAGGATATCGGGTGATCTTTGAAATCAAAATATATGCTCTTAGGTAGGTTGAAACTAGGGTTAATGGAGACCAAATCATGAGAATCAGTGTTAGGTATTAGGGTATTGGATTTTTCCATCTTAATAAGATTCCCTATGGGCTCCAAGGCTTGGTGAATCAGATTCCAGAGAAATTGGGGAAGATTCTAAATCGTGAGCTATGTAGGGCTTGACAGGGTAAGAACCTCATTTTTCACCACCTCCAACGATGATGGAATCTCCCTAATCTCCCAAGATTCCACCCTCCATAATTATTTATCTACAACTTTCTTTTGAGCAACAGGGTTACAAAAGAAAACAAGGAACATGCCTTTTTGAATCATGTGGAAATGGGAAAAATGAAGACCTATTTTGCTCTCCCAAATTTTATAGGTCCAATTAACCAAAAATTTTCTCGAAGGAAAATTGGAAATATCCTGAGTAGAAAAAAAAATAGTACTCTTAAGTATACCTACTTCCTAATCAATTACAAGACACATATATTGATTCTAGGGTGAATGAAGAGGTTTTTGGAAAAGGGAGCCTTACCTCCTCTTCTCTTTGGGATTGGTTTGCAGGGAGCACCTTCATATGTAGAAGAGGATGTGATGAACTAGGCACCAACCGGGGTTAACACCTCTCCTTCGATGACTTATTTGAATGACTTGGATCCATGTTTAAAAACTATTGTTGCACCCTCTCCCTTGCATCCTCCTCCTCCTTCCAAACCCAAGGTAGAGTGTCCCATAAAATGGGCATAAAATGTTTTAAAAATGAGGAGTTCATAAATCCTTTGTGTCATGGAAGACCTTTTGGATATTTAGGGAAAATTTGTATAGTGCTGCTTGATGATTAATCCAAGAAATATTTTATTTTATAAAAAAATGTAGAAATTTCCATAATCAATATTTAAAATATATCCACAATACATGAATAATTGATTTATCTTCTACAAATGATTAGTGGTCTAAAATATTTAGTATTTAATTTATTAAAATGAGGCTTATATTTTACAAATGGTACCAAATAGCCAATGACACACCAAGAAGAGTGTAATAATTTTGTTATCTAAAAATATTCTTGGTGATGTCATGTGTCTCTTTGGTACACCTCCATGCCACCATGAAACTATTGAAAGCTACAATTGAAACAATTGTTATATTTCCATTGATGTCAAACCTTAATTGGTAAGAAAATTGCTATCTGTAAAGTGCAATATCAATTGATTGATGGAGAAGATTTGAAAAGAGGAGATAACAAGAAGACCTAGTGAAATGGTTGAGTTATGTGAAACTAAAATGGGTAGTTGATGAGATTTCATGTTGGTAAGGTAATATGTTGTGTCGAGTGATGTGAGTGTCAACCAAGCATCAGTACATGCAGATAAAATTTAGTGTTGACGGCGTATTATTATTTATCAAGCGTCAGTAAATTACCAAGCTATCTAGTGATGACCGAGCAGAAGAACACAATGATGACCGAGTGTCAGTATTTTGACAGTTTGATTAAGATTTGAGATCCCATCTGATATAGTTGATTTCTTGGTATATGTAAAGTATATTTAAGATAAAGATGATTGTTGTGGAGAATTAAATAAGCATTTAATATATGTTTAACCATTTTAATGTATAGATTCAAAATGGAGTTTTAGGATGTATTCTATAAGGTAGATGAAAAATGAAATCTTGGAAGGATTTGTTGGATCAAACAAAACCCTAAGGTCTATGATGATGAGTAAGTGGAAAAAGATCTATCTACTTGATTAGAGAGGTATAAGATTAACCTAATTGTAGGTTATGTGTGTAGAGGTTAATTCATTTAATTGGAAAAATCTAAGCAAAAGGCTGAGAGGGGTGGGAATAGTAGTACAGGATTGCACAATGGTGATTTCTTGATGGATTTCCAAGTACATATGTGTGATAAAGATAAAAATGGAGGCCAGTTAGCAAATTAAAATTTGAGCTAAAGTGGATCTATATTTTCAAAGTGAGTTGTATGTGTTAGCCATGTTAAAACATTTCCATGGTTCCAAGGTATTTCTTCCGGTTTTGTATTTTTTTATGTCTCTGGTCATTAAACCCTTTGTCATTATGCTAAAAAAAACCCTAAAACCGAAGTCCTTATGGTTTGTTAGATATCTGAGTTACTTTTTGAATCACTAAAATGGCTTAAGTTTCGTGTCCTCTATATCGTTATTAGCGGGATCACTTTATCTCCTAAGCCCTAAGAGGGGTCCTTTAAATTTTTCCTAAGTTTTATGTCCCCAACATACTTTATGTTTTCCATCTGCCAAGAAATTCTCTTGGGATCCAATGACGTATGTCTTTCCTCAAATGTGAGGATGCCTCTACTTTACTCATCAAGTCATAGTGACAAGGTATCATGTGTCCTTCTTAGATCTTGTAGAGTCATCATCATTCAACATTTAGTGGCCATCTTTATCCACCATAAGATAAATTATCATCTATTGTTCACATTATGCCTTAATTAGAAACATGCAAGGAAATTAGTCTTTAAGGGCTTCGTGACTGAGTGCCACGTGGAAAGTGGTCAAAGGTAAGGATGGGTTAGGTGTCAATCAGTTTCATCTTGATATTATGGTGTGTATTTAGCCTAAAAGAGAAGATGCCTAGAGGATAATGATCAAGGCTTTGCAACGGGTGCAGGAGTGTGCTTCCTAGGATGCAGGGTGTGCAATTTATTAGTTTCTAGCACTGTTAGATTTTCTTGATTGTGTGGATTCCGTTAAGCCTATAATAGAAAATTGCAATTTGTGTATCCATTGAGGCTTAGAAATTGAGTTACACATGTCCCGCCGAGATCAAAAAAAGGTAAAGTGTTCAATGTTTTGATCTAATAGTTGTCTCCAAATCTCATAATATCACAGTTAAGTCTCAAATTATCTACAGATTTAGCGAGGACCATTGATGCAGACAAGATCAAGGGTTGTTGCTGAGCCTTGTGAGGTAAGCTGAGTTAAGTCATTTATCCAATGATTCAGAGATAAGAATTATCTTTGAATCTTGACACAAAACCATGGTTGGGACTTTCATTCAGAGATCATGAGATATGCTTTGTCATTAAATCTTGGAACATAACCTAGGTAAAGCCATGTCTTGTAAGATTAAACACTGTCTGTTCATTAAGATTGAGATCAAGGGATGTCATTCAATCTTTGTATAAACCATTGGTCAAGATAGGTATTCCACAATTCATAGATAGCCTTTATTTCTTGATCTCATGATAAGATTAGGGGTAAGCCAAAGATTTGGCAATTCAGCGATACAAAGGATTGTGTTTCTCCAATCGAAGGCAGGTTAAAGGCAAAGTACAGTCAAGTTAGATTTCATCTGATTGTGGGTGTTATGCCTTAAGGAGAAGATGCTTGATGGATAGTTATTGAGGCATCACGCTAGCCTACCATGTCGCAAGTCAAATCTAAATCCAGTGTTGAAGGATTAGGTAAAGGTAAAGTAAGTTTGTGTTGATCGGTCGGGCAACGGGAAGCCTCAAAGGAAAAGATGCCCAAAAGATATTGTTTAAGGCATCACGACTAGGTGCCACCTATCTAATAATATTGTTAGATCTAGGGTAACTTAAAGAAGATCTATGACTCAGTTTTAAGGATAGAAAAGGTTCAAATATTAATTTTTTTCTCAGAGGTTTTCATGGCGGTGGACTAAGATGTTTTGTTCTTGGTCATAAATGTGTCGATCTAATTTTTTGGGTCATCTTTGCATAGTGGTAGGATGATTTTAGGCTGGAGATCTAATATTACTACATGTATTTATAGTACTACATGTATTCATAGGGTTCTGATCATATTTGTAAGGGTGATTAAATCATTTAACAGGGTCACATTTAACAGTATGTATTGTAACCTTTCACAGGGTTGGCTACTCACAGAGCTCACTTTAAAAGAGTGAAAATTTGGTAGCATGTCACTCGTGTTTTTTCCCATATTGGGTTTGTTGATTAAATCCCGGTGTCATACTTATGTGAATGTTATTTGATGTGTTATACTATTAAGAGTTTTATATTCTGCAAGTTGATTATATTAGGATAGTGAGCTACAATTTTATGTTATTGATTATATGATATAGAGACCGAGTGAATTACTGAGTGGATCTGAGCTAGTTAAAGTGTTTATAAGTTCAATTGGTACATCTGGACCTAGGATAACCAATTCATTCCCTTTGTCAGTTATCTTAAATCATTATGACAATTGGTATCAGAGCATTATAGTGCATGTAAGGAAAAGTTTGAAGGTACTTGAAACTAAAGATTAAGATGTATAAAAATTAGGTATCGAGGATGAACAAGGATAAATTCCCTACATGGAAAAGTTTGATGAAGTTATATGTAGTTGGAATTGGAGAAGCAAAAAAATACCATGTGGAACATGATAACATAGCAATGCCTATAGTGATAATTTTTTTGAAATGTTAGTAACAAGTTGGTCTTGTCATAGTAGATAATAATTGGTTCTGTGATTTCCACCTTCATACCTGACAACAACTGTTTGAACCATATGAAGTTTGAACAATTTACTATTGAAGCAACATACTCTACTTCTGATGTAGATTGAGAAATGCAGTTATGTTTTTTTCTTGTCCAGGATACTAACCTCTTTCCAATAAATAATGCTCCACCACTTGTTCTCTTTTTGTCATCAAGACTTCCATCCCGATCAACATTAGTAAAAGTATTCAAATAAAATTTTCCTCCTTTCTTATACCATAATCCATAATCTTTAGTACCCTTAAGATATATCAAAATCCTTTTGATAGCCATCAAATTATTCTCTCTAGGATTAGCTAAAAACTTTGCAACAATATCAACTTCTAATGCAATATCAGGTCTGGTGTGAACAACATATTGAATTTTACCAATCATGGATCTGTAGGTAGTCTAGTTTACTTCCTTTGAATCATCATCCTTAGACAACTTATATCTAGTAGGCATAGGTATTCCAATGTGTCTAGAGTCTTCCATCCGAAATTTCTTCAGTATCTCTTTGATGTATTTAGATTGGGTAATGTAGATACCATCCTTCATCTGATAAACTTGCAAACCAACAAAAAATTTGATTTCACCAAACATAGACATTTCAAATTCCTCACTCATAGCTTCTAAGAATTCTCTACATAAGTCATCATATCCAGTAAATAATATATCATCTGCAAATATTTCTGCTAATATTATCTTGTTATGAATTTCTTCTTTGATATACAAGCTACTATTGTAATTAGTACTCTAAAATCCAATTCTTATCAAGTAACCATGCAGTCTTTCATACCAGTATCCAGGAGCTTACTTCAGTCCATACAATGCTTTGTGTAGTTTGCAAACCATATTATTTTTGTTAGGATCTACAAAACCTTTAGGTTTCTCAATGTAGACTTCCTCTCCGAGAATTCCATTTAGGAATGCATATTTTACATCCATTTGATATACCTTGTATTATTTGTGTGCAACATATGCGAGAAGAGTTTTGACTCCTTCAATTCTTTCTACATGAGAAATTTTTTTTCCATAATCAATACCCTATTCTTGAGCATATCCTTTACATACTAATCTTGCCTTGTTTGTGGAAACTTCTCCTTTTTCATTCATCTTGTTTCTAAAAACCCAGTTAGTACCAATCACATTCTTATCTTTTGGTCTTGGTACAAGAGTCTAGGTTTTTTTCTTGTCTATCTACTCAGTCTCTTCATTTATTGCTTTGATCCATATTTCATCATTCAATGCATCTTTTATAGTTTTACGTTCAATTTCACTAAGAAAACATGTGAATAATTTGATCAGGTGCATGATGATTTTTGACATATTTTACAAGTATAGGATCCTTCCTTCTTGTTTATGGGGTTGTTCCACTTACTTCACCCTATTCAAAAGTTTTGTTTTGTTCTTCTATTTGACAATCGGGTTCCACTATCTAAGACTCGGGCACCTCTGTCTGAGACTTGGGTACCTCTGTCTGTGAATCAGTTCCCTCTTTCTGTGACTCAGTCTCTTCAGTCTACAACTCAATTTCCTCTACCAGTATCTTAGGTTTCATAGGTTGCAACTTAGGTTGGAATATTTGAGTTTGTGTAGATGAATTCAATGGTTGAGAGGGATGTTGTCCAATCACCATTTCTTGTGTCTTAGGTATAGTATCAGGTTCATAATATATAAATTTTCTATAATCCTGAGGCTCTTTACTACTAGATGTTCTTCACCTCTTTCTGCAAACTCATCAATCCTTACATGCAAACTTTCTATGACTTTATGAGTAGAAATATTCAAACATTTATATGCTTTGATTTTGTACGAGTAGCCTATGAATATACCTTCATCACCTTTTACATCAAACTTTCCATTTCTTTCTTCCTTCAAGATGTAACATTTACTTCCAAATACTTTGAAAAAACAAAAATTAGGTTTATAGCCCTACCATAATTCAAAAGCTATCTTCTCAGTACCTTTCTTCAGTTGAACTCAGTTCAAGGTGTGAATTGTAGTGTTGATGGCTTCCTTCCAGCATTTGGTAGAAAAATTATTTTCAATCATCAAGGTTCTTGTACAATCCATAATGGATCTTTTCCTTCTTTCTACTATACCATTCTGTTGTGGAGTACCTAGAGAAGATAATTGTCTTTTGATTCCTCTTTCATTGAAAAATTCATTAAATTCATTAGAAATTAATTCTCCTCCTTTGTCAGATCTTAAGCATTTGAGTTTCTTTCATGTTTCTTTTTCAACTCTAGCTAGGTACCATTTGAACTTCTAAAAGGCTTCTAAATTTTCTTTAAGAAACATAATAATCATCATTCTAGAATGATCATCAATAAATAGAATGAAATACTTCTCACCTATGTAACTTGTTGTTCCAATTGGTCCACATAAATCAGTATGTACCAATTCAAAAAATTCTTCTTTATTTTAGTTCTTGATCTTGAAGCTAGTTTTGCCCATCTTTCGAATTTGACATTGTTTGCAAATTTATAGTTCAAGTTTCTTCAAAATAGGAATTTAGCTTACTCTTTTGTTCTTACTTTTGTTAACTAAGTTATCAAAATTCACATGACATAACCTTTTATGCCATAACCAACTTTCTTCTACTTGTGCAATAAAACATGAACTTTCTTTGAGATCAAGATAAAATAGATTACCTTTTGTTTGTCTGCTAGTTCCAACTACGTTTCCATTACCATCTATGAGCTTGGTCATACCATTCATGAATTCTACCTTGAAACCAATGTTATTCAATTGTTCCACACTTAGTATATTGCACCTTTGTCCTTCAACCAAACAAGCATTATCACATTTGATTCCTTCTAAATTGAAGCAATACAACCTTTACCTTTCACATAGCAGGGTTCATCATTCCCAAAACTTACACTCCCACCATCATAGTGCTCAAGATTTTCAAATTTGGTTTTATCACTAGTCATGTGGTGAGAACAACAACTATCAATTATCCAAGTGTCATTCTTGCTAATATGAGAATATAGTGTTGTCTTTTCATTATATTCATTATCTATATCATCCTTAATAGTAAGATAAACCATTTCATCTTCATCTTCATCACTATTAGAATCTTTAGCAATGTAAAAATATTTGTTACCTTTGCCTTTGTAGCTTTTGTAGCTTTTCTAATCCGTCTTACCTTTATACTTGTTGAACATTTCCTCACCTTTTTCTTCCTTGTTTGGACACTTAGTAGAAATGTGACCAACCTCATCACATGAAAAGAAAATTAATGGTATTATTACTTTTTAATGTCCTTTTCCTTTTGCAACTCTCCTAATAAGTAACTATTGGCAAGTTTTGACAGAAAACTATGAAGTGAAAATTGACTAAGTGTAGAAGATAGAACAGAACAGTGAATTGCAGTCGATTAGAGCATCAACGCATGTGTCTATGATCACATCAGGATATGTTCATTCAAAATTAAGCTCTATGGTATGTTTTTATGCTTACCCTATACACACATAGTATGAAATGGAAGTACGAACAAGTTACAGAAAGAATATGTACACTAGCAATTCAGAATACAGAGTATGAAGCCAACTTCACATGTTTTTTATTAGTATGTAATATTTTGTTTTGTAAAGGTTAAGAGCCTATTATAATAATTTTTTAATCATGTATTAAACATTGTTGTAAACACACTTAAGCCAATTTGTTTGGAAACATTGTGAATGTTGTTTTTGGGCCGACTAAGGTCTTGTTTATAGTTGCGTCTATTCAGACATATATATATATATATATA
>MU225132.1:2573955-2625694 GCA_018584345.1 Thuja plicata
TAAACCATGGCCATAACCCTGCATGCTCAAACTCAATGTCAGTACATTATAAAACCATTAATATTAATAAACATTTCAACATAAAATGATAGCATCAATATACATGTGCATACGTTTACATCATATAACATTACATATTTGCAGAAGCAAGTGTTAGCATCCAATCTTGAACCATGATTTCATTAATGAATATAATATCAAGATAACATAACAAAGCTAACTACCAATATCATTAAAATCAACGTGTCAAAATAAACATGTATATAGATATAAAGAGTACGGTAACTATGCTCATCAACAAAACCTGTAACAACTACTCATAAGATCCAAAAGACGACATGCATAAACCATAATGGCAATACTCAAAATATCATCCTGATGAGTCAAGTGTCAAAATAAGAGTCAAACTAGGATAGGTCAGGGCAGGACCTCACAAAAAGAAAACCCACTATGTCACAAATTTCACTAAAAGCCACATCAGAGAGTAGTGTGAAGGATTCTATGGAAATGGACATGAAGACAATCAGGATCAAAATGCAGAAAAGGTTTAGATTATCTAAGAAAATAGTTGAGGAGTATAAGGAGACCATATGTTTCGTGGTAGAAACTGACTGCACTTGTATGGAGGCAGTTGAGCCCAGAACCAAATGGATTCACCTACTTGGTTATGAATTCAAGGAACATGTGTTGGAAGGATATGCACAAGTTCTTTTTTCTACACCCAAAGATACTAATGATCCTAGGTGGGGCACCTATAGAGAAAAGACAAATGAAGTCAACTCTGTCCTATACAGTGCTAATAACAAAAGGAAGGCATCTAGAATTACTTCTAATATACTAAAAGTTTGAGTTACATAAGAAGATATAGAGAAAGATAGGGAAGCCAAGATTGCAAGAGAGCTCAAACAAACATAAGTTAAAATAGAGAAGTCTGATGATGTGCCCAAGAAGATGGTGAAGAAATCTGATAAAAGTACATCTGCGCCCTTAACTACTATTGAATTGGAAGCATCTCCACCATCAGTACCAATCAAGATGGATAGAAGGAAGAAGCTAGTTGCCACAAGTCATCCATCTTAAAGAACCACAAGGAGCAAGGTAAAGAACACTCAAGCCCCTCTTGAGGTAGGATTCTGACCTAGTCTCAACATTCTAAAGAACAAAATTATCAATGAAGGAAGACTAGATACAATTGTAAAGGTTTATGACAAGTACCAAGAGATATACAAAAAAGAAATACATTCTATGCTCATCTCTCACATGATCAAGTTTAAAAATTCAGTTCTAGAACTTAAGACAATGATACCAGATAAATTATGGAACATACTGGAACTAATGAAAATATAGGCAATTGAGGAAGTTATGAGGATTAGAGAAGAAACATTAGACAATATTCTCCCTGTTTGTTCACATGAAGAAAAATTAATTCTTCTAGACTTGGTAAAACCTCGTCTGAGAACCAAGACAAGGACTCTTCATATAATGAACAATGATTATGAGTTAGTTGGGAAAGAGACTGAAAAATAATTTGCACAAGTGTTTATGGATAGACACATGTATGCATCAATGATGCCTATAGTTAAAATGACTCCAGTCCTTCCAAAACAGGATAAAGGACCCGAGACATCTAATACACCTATGACAGGTCCACAGGATTCAATGCCTCAAGCTCCATCACCCTTAGTGACATTAAGAGATTCAGAAACAATTAAAATCAATGATGTTGAGATATCAATGACAGCCTCAGATAATTAATTGGACAATTTTGAGGAAGCATTTGTAAAAATTGAAGAAACTGAGAGGGCATGTACTAATGACACTTCTTTGCAGCAAGAAAAAATTCCCGCAGAAGACACCACAGGTCTAGATGAAGGCAAAAATGATGAACTACCCTCTATGGAGATCCCAGTGAAAAATGAATGCATGGATGTCAATCAAAATATTATATGCACTCCTATCAAATCAGTAACCTCATTGTTGTCAAGTTTGACCCCTGATTCAACAAGCTTAGATGCATGGGGAGAAGAAGATTTGATAAAGATCAGTGTGCTAGCCATGGAAAAAGCCAAATAAAAATAGGTTATGAGAAATGATCTCTTATTGGAATCAGTGAACATTCTGAATGACCTAGTACCTGTGGACAAGAAAGTAGCTAAAATTCAGTCAATTGATGTTGTAGACAACAACCTAACAAGCTTCAAAGAAGAGTTTACAAGCTTAGTAGACTCAGCTACTAGAATTGCAGAAGATGATTATGAAAAGGAAAGATTAAATGAACTGGCAAATTTTTGTTTACCTTAGATCTAAACTCATTAAAGATTGGTCAGTCTATGTTGAAAGAGTTGGTAGCTAAAGGCAGAAATGTAATAGCAAACTGCATGGACAGAGTGAAATTCACCTCTGAACATATCAAAAAGATAGAAGAGGTAGATATCTTGGTTGACAGTGTTAGAAAATCAGTTGAAACATCCATGCAAGACATGAACATCTGTAAGAATATCTATCAAGGTAAGTTGGACAAGATTGAAAAGGCAAAATTTGAGATCAATAAGATAAGAATCAGATAGACTCAACTGAGAAATGCACTAGCGCCCTCCTTAGTAGTTTTGCATGAGAACATTAAAAATATTGATGTCGCTATGGTCACATATGATCAAGGTCCCTACATTGATCTAATAAAAATGGAAAAGATCACATATGCTCTATGCAATCATTTGCAGACAGTTGATGCGATGAAGGCATTTTGGTAGAAAGAGATCAAGTCTCTTCAGATTATATATCCAGATGTATACATGGAGTAACTACCTAGAGAATTACAAGCTTTTGGACACCTTTGTCATTAATGTTAAAGGGGTAGTAATGTATATAAATAATAAGTGTATATATGGGGAGTAGTGTATGTATATGTTAATAAGATATAATGAGAATGTATAGTTTTTGGGTGTTAGTCAATTTTGAGTAACTTGGACACATTCTTTTGTTGCCATTAACGAAAAAGGTGGAGATTCTTTGCAAGTTGACTCCCAAGGAGTATATGAATTATTTTGTGTTGTAATTATTGCAACAAATTCATATGAAGTTTTGACAGAAAAATATGAAGTGAAAATTGACTAAGTGTAGAAGACAAAATGGAACAGTGACTTGCAGTCAATCAGAGCATCAGTGCACATGCGTACGATCACATCAGGATATGAAAATTCAAAATTAAGCTCTATGGTATGTTTTTATGCTTACCCTATACACACATAGTATGAAATGGCAGTACAGGCAAGTTACAAAAAGAACAAGTACACTCACAGTTTAGAATACAGAGTATGAAGCTAGCTTCATGTTTTTGATTAGCGTGTAATATTTTGTTTTGTAAAGGCTAAGCACCTATTTTAATAAGTTTGTAATCATGTATTAGACATTTTTGTAAACATGCTTAAGCCAATTTGTTTGGAAATTTTATGAATTTTGTTTTTGGGCCAACTAAGGTCTTGTTTATAGTCACGTCTATTTAGGCATAAACATATATATATGCAATGTAAAGATATATTTGAAGTGTTTGAAGAAATAGTCATAAAAAATATATAGAAGAATATTATGAATATTTTAGTATGAGATAGAGCCCTTTAAGAAGATAAGAGCATAAGCGCATAACTGGAACTAATCAGACATCTGTGTCACATACAACAGTTCACTTTTGGATATAGTGCATATCTATTCTCAGGAGGTTGTAGCCTTCTTTCTCATTGAGCAGTGAGCTCTTAGACAATGAGTCCTCACCCCTAATAGGGTTGTTTTTGAAAGAATCCTAAGAGGGTTAGAAATTTAACCAGGTCATTGTACTCAAATTGTAAAGACTGCTCCTAATAGGGAAAAGGAACTTTAACAAGTTCATTATACTTGTGTAATATTTGTCAGTACTAATTCCCACCAGGGTTTTCCTCTAATAAAGGTTTCCCCATAATCATATTATGTGTTGTGTGATCTTGTGTTAAGCTTCAAGTGATATCTAATTGATTTATGTTTAAAGTTTCTGAAATTGAATAATTAGCTAAACACTGATTCACCCCCCCTCTCAATGTTTCCAATAGTAACGCTTCAATGATTTCCAGGTCTTCATCATCAGATTCATCATCACTATAACTGTTAATTTATTTTTATTTCATCTTTCCAAGGTTTAATTTATATTTGAATGCAAACTCAGGATTCCCAAGATTAGGAGAGTAATTGTCAAAGTTATCCAAATTAAAGGATCTCAGTATTTGAACCAAACCATCTAGAGTTATACAATTACTAAATCTCATCTTTTTAAAAATTGAAACTCTAATTGCATAGATAGGAAGCAAAGTTATCAATTAATCCACTAGCAGTACTGATGGAACTAACACTTTTCTTGATTCTTTCACTGTATTTTGTAATGTCCTCTCCTTTAGTTTTCATTTGATCAACTTGAGCTTAGAGATTTTCTACTTTGGCTCTCTTTACATTTACATCTCCTGCATGAATATCATGCAGTTTGTTCCACATATCAAAGGAAGTAGGGAAGTCCTTGACTTCATCAAATTTGGAATAGCTAAGTGCAGAGGCTATATCAATCATCATTATGTTATGATGCTTCATGTCTATCATCTGATCCCCAGTCAAAGGTCTCAGTGGTTCCACATACCTATGGTCTAATAATTGAAAACTAGTATCTCCAAAGGTAGATAGATGTAGTCTCATCAAATCTTTCCATGCAGAAAAATTGTCTTTATTAAGCTTCAGGATCTCCCTTCTATAAGACATCTCTGATCTTTAGTTTAGGCTTTGAAACCTTCTCTGTAAGCCCTTGCAGTTCTGACACCAATTTCTGGAAATGAGTTGAGTAAATAAGAGAAGAGGGGTAAATTAGTTACCATAAAACAAATCCAAGTCCCTTAGATTTCTTAAGAAAAATAGTCACTGTTGCTCGTTTAACATAGATATTCTACTGTCACTCAGTTAAGATAGAAAATACTAAGATATTAACTGTGATTATCTTTAGTAATTAATTGTAGAAACATAAACCATAAAAAAAATGAAATGTACTTAGATAACACCAATATTTAACATGGAAACCCAATATAGGAAAAAATACCAATTGAAACTAGTCACTATTTTTCACTCTTCTAAAGTGAGCCATGTTAGGAGCCAACCCTGTTAAAGGTTACAATAACACACTATTAGGTGTGACCCTGTTAGAGGATTTAATCACCCTGTAAAGAGTGGCCTGGTGAGAGGTCTTCAAACACTTCAATGTAGAAATGTCACCTTCTAAGAGGATTTACAAAAGAGTGTAAAGTCTACTCTGTTAATAGATTTTGATCACTACAATTGTTTGAAAGTAACAATGGATTGACCTGATTTGATAAGAAACTGTCTTTGTTGATTTAGATCTTTGTTCTGGATTAAATACTTGATCCTCACTAATTAGATATTTTGTTGTAGTTCTTTGTGTTCTTGTCCTCTTGAGTGCTTGAGAGTGCTTGTCATAAACTAACTATGCTCAGATAGGATTAGACATTTGTGTAAACATCACTATACTTGTGTAAACATAAATGAGAAAACACAATTGAATGATTGTCATCAACAAGCTCAGCACATGACAGAAAAATAATAACGCAACCAAGCAATGTTGGAGATTGCATTAGTCCTAAGTTATCCTGAGTTTGAAGATATAAAAGATTACAAAACTGAAAAATAAATGTGGGGCACACTGGAAACCATCTATGGAGGTGATACAAATGTACTGAGAGACAAATCTGAAATCTTGAGAGGTAAGTTTGATGCAATGAGAATGTTAGATGGTGAAACTATTGTTAAATATTGCAACCAAGTTAAGGAGGTTGTGAATGCTATTAGAGGAGATAATGGATCTATTGATGATGATACTAATAAATATACTTCCTATTTATTCTATTAGAGTATCTTCTATACAAGAACTGAGATGTACTCCTGGTAACAACTTAACTCTAGAAGGTCAGGTAACAACAAGCCTTGCTCTCCTACCCTAACCTCCACTAGGGTCTCTAATAGGCCTCTTCTATAGCCTAAGTAGGTCTCTTCACTAACTCTAACCTTCAAGGATCTCTCTATAAATATCCCACATAATTTAATCTTGAGTACATCAACAAGATAACCAAACTGCTTCAACACCTAGTCATGGTGCTCTTCTTGCCTTTCTTCATAAACTGATCCCCGTGGATCCCAAACTCTTCCATATGGAGAGGTAGTCTCAAAGATTTTATATTGGACAAATTACAATGTCTCCCATGCTTTCAAGGACCCCTCCTTCATTGTAAAATATGTAAATGGATTCACCTCTCTAATACCAAAGGCCCATGCAGATTTCATAGTGGGAAGGGGATCTATGACCCCATCTTCATCAGTTGCCTGATTCAGACCAGCGACTGGACAAAAAACAAAATAATTTAAAAAACTAACTAGAAATTTGAAAAACTAAAATCCTACACCACACAAAAACTTAAAAAAACCTACTCTAACACTTCAATGGATTACAATATTCAATTCAATCCATTAAACCACCAAATGCTCAGAAAAATACTAACTATGACTGTTCTTGCTATTTCTCAGTCAATACACATGCTTATAAAAACAAGCCAACCCTTTCAAAAGGATGAGGATGGCCTTAATTAGTTGACCAAGACCCAAAATAAAGTATTTTAGGAAGTTATGAAACCAATTTCTCAAAGTTTCAATTATGCAACAAATGTTTTCAATGTTGTCAATAACAACATTGACAACTTTTACATCTTTTTGGGTTTGTTATCCAAACTTGGTCATAAGTCCACCAAACTTAATAAAATGCTAATATAAGGTGTTATAACCATGAAATAGGACCTCAAGTCCATTTCTTGTTAATTTTGACATCAAAATGCATAAAATACCCTATTTGACCTAATGTGGACAATCCTACAAATAAGGTCACAACGGACCTATTAACGCATCCTACCCTAACACACTTCACACTAGGAATTGTTTAGTACCCTTATTGCACTATTTGTTTGGATAGGACCACTACAAGACAAAAATAATATAGAAGCCCTAGGTTCCTCCCTAGACCTACCTAGGTGCTCCTGCACCATACTCCCCCACATAGGAAAGTTATGTCACTCTCATGGACAACAAATCTTCAGAGATGCCCACCTTTTTGAAGTCTTCTTCTGCAATCCATGAGGCCTCTAATTCACACCTATGCTTCCACTTGATTAGGTATTCCATCTAGACCTTGTGCCTTGTAGTCTTCTTGATTCTTGAGTCTAGAACTCTATCAAATTCCAACTGAGGTTTTGGAGGTAATATAGTAGTTTCAACATCACCACTAACCCCATTGACTATTTGTACAATTATCTTCTATCTTCCCTTTGAATTGGATCAAATCTTGTACATTAAACACCGAAGAGATGCTCAAATCAGAAGCTAGGTCTTAGCCCAATATTTGGATAGAACATTACAAGGTCCCATTCTCTTCATCTGCAATTTGGTGGGGACACCCTTCTATAACCGATATTTGATCAAATAAACTATCACATAGTCACATACCTCAAACTTAATGTCTTTCCTCTTTTCATCCACTTTGGCCTTCACCTTTTATTGACTGTCTTATATATTCTTCTTGACCTGTTCTTGGATCTCCTTAATGATTTGAGTAAATTCCTCGGCTTGACCACTCCTATACTTCATGCCTCTAAGATCCCTAAGTTCACACACACCTCTTGGGTGCATCCCATAAACTACCTCAAATGGGCTTCTTCCTATCATTCTATTCTTACTATCATTGTATGCATACTCTTCTTGGGGAATGACCACATCCCAAGTCTGACCATACTTCTTAGTTAGGCACCTCAATAGGTTACCCAACACTCTATTGACCACCTTAGTTTGGCCACTAGTCTTAGGGTGGTAGGATGAACCAAAAGAAATATTGGTAGCCAATGTAGTCCATAATGTCCTCCAGAAATGGCTCATGAGTTTCACATCCCTATATGATACTATACTGATGGGAAGACCATGGATCCTCACAAAATCCTTAAAGAAAAAATAGGCTATGTGGCTAGCATCATTAGTATTCTTGTAGGGTATGAAATGACCCATCTTTCTAAATCTTTAAACCACTACATAAATGCTATCGTATCCTTGCTTGGTTTTGGGAAGACCTACAATGAATTCCATGCTCACACACTCCCATGGCTTGTTAGGGATTGGTAAAGGCTGATATAAACATGCATTACTTTTTCCTCCTTTGGATTTCATGCATACAACACACTGCTCCACATATTTGGTAACATCTATTACCAACTTTGGTCAGTGGTAGATCCTTTGCACAAGCTCCAAGGTTTTGTTCATACCAAAGTGACCACTTAAACACCCATTACATTTATCCTATATGAGATTCATTCTTATAGAGCCTCTTGGAACACATAACTAGTTTCCCCTAAATAACAGTCCATTTCACAAAGTAAACTCTGACAACTTGCTATGGAAATGGTTCTGAAAGTCAACACACACCTTGTATGCTTCCCCAAAGTCCTCATCTCCCTTGTAAATATCTTTGAAACTATCAATGCCAATGCTATTCAACTAGAATTCATGGACTATTAGAAACCTCCTTCTTAGTGCATCTACAACCTTATCGAGCTTCCATTTCTTTTTCTTTATTATAAAGGTAAATTCTTGTAAATAATCCATCCATTTCAAATGCCTATTGCTTAGTTTCTCCTGAGTATTAGTGTAACTAAGGGCTTGGTTTTCGATAAACACCATAAAATATTTGGGTAATAGATAATGCATCCATTTTCTAAGGGACTAAACTAAATTATATAGTTATAAGTCATAAGGAGAGTATTTCTTCTTATCCTTCTTTAGTTTCTCACTAAATAAGGCCACTGGCCTGCCTTCTTGACTCAACACCCCCCCTACTACCATCCCACTTGCATCACATTCAATAGTAAACAATTTATCCAAACTAGGCAATTATAGGATAGGTTGAGTGGCTAATTGTTTCTTCAATAATTCAAAGGATTTTCCTACTTCTAAGGTCCACCTAAACATAGCTTTGACCCCACCCTTGATAGTATCTAATAAAGGAGCACAGATACCACTAAATTTTCTGATAAAATTTCTATAAAATTGGGATAAGACATGGAAACATCTAACCTCGGTTGCTATGGTAGGTGGTGGCCAATTTAGGATAGCTGCAAATTTCTCTTGGTCCATCTTTAGAGACCCTTTGGACACTACAAATAATAAGTACAATATTTCTTTCTTGAAGAAATCACATTTTTCAAGATTGATTGCCAGCTTCTCTTCATGCAATCTCTTCAACACTACCTCTACATGCTTGACATGCTCCTCCTTTATCTTTCTAACTATTAGTATATCATCAAGAAATACAACTACAAACTTTCCTATGAAGTTTTTGAGCACTTCATTCATGAGCCTCATGAATTTTCTCAGAGCATTTGAGAGGCCAAATATCATCACAAGCCATTCATATAGCCCATTTGTGGTCTTGAATATCATTTTCCATTCATCCCCTTCTTTCACCCTAATTTGGTGATAACCACTCTTCAAATCCAACTTGGTAAAGTATATTTCCCCTTCATGGTAATCCATGAGATCCTCAATCCTAGGTATGGGAAACCTATACCTTATTGTGATTCTATTTATAGCCCTTGAATCTATGCAAAGTATCCACTTTCCTCCCTTCTTGGATGCCAACACAACCAAGACTGCACATGGGCTTATACTCTTCTTGATCAAGCCTTGATCTAAGAGTTCTTGTACCTACCTTTCCACTTCCAAATTTTGATCAGGGGTTAGCTTATAAGCTTCCTTATTAGGAAAAGATGCACCAGGGACAAAGTCTATCTAATGACTTATTACCCTTCTAGGAGGTAAGGTAGTAGGAGTTCCATCACTCACTATGTCTTTGTACTTCTCAAGCAATGCATGTATCTCTGATGGCAATGGCTCCTTGACTGGTTTTTCTTCCTCCTTAGGTCTGATCACAATAGCATAACCTTCCTTCTCATCTTCCTTGAGATCCCTCACAAACTCCTTTCCACTACACAACATCACATTAGGAGTCTTGTACTGCAGCTCTTCATCTTCTATCAAAGACTGAATCTTGAAAACTCTACCTCCTTTCTTGAGTGTTAAAGAATTCTCCTTTCCATCATATATTTCCCCATTGTAAAATTTCCAAGGCCTTCCTAACAACAAATGGAAAGCATCCATTGGGAGGATGGCACACAAGATTTTATCCTTATACTCTGCTATGGATAATTTCACCCATGTTTTCTCATTCACCAATACACTTTGGCCTTTGTTGAGCAATGTCACCTTATAGGGATTCACATGGGGTACTTTGGTGAACTTGAGTTTGTTGACTACTTCCTCTGAGATGATATTGTCAGTGGAACCAGAGTCCACTATCACATTAAAAAATTTGCCAAGGATCTTGCATCTTATCCTAAACAAAGCCCTCCTATGCTTGGGTTCATCTTTACTAGGTTTTCTTATCAAGACCCTTCTAAACATTAATTAATCACCCATCTTTGAATCTAGATGGTCAATCTCAGGAGTTTTGACACTTGAAGTGTCTACATCAGCATATTTTATTATTTTATCGCTATTTGATGCAGTAGGCTTATCAGGACATCTATATGTTTGGTGGCCTAGTTGACCATAGTTGTAACACTTCATACTTGCTAAGTATGAGTTACTTCTTCCTCCTCTTCCTCTAATAGGTCCTATACTACCACTGCCTCTATTATAGCCTACTATTGGAGTGCTTTCCCCACTATGCTTTGTTAATTTTTTTCACCTTGATTCCTTTGCTCATTGCCTCTACCTTGATAGCCTCCTCTTTGAACACTTTGTTATCTTCCTCTACCTCTATTCTTAAATTTAGATTCACCTTTATTCTTGTTCTTTTCCTCCACTCTAAGGGCTAATTGATGAAACCTCTGAGCTGTAGTTGGTTTCCACAAACCGATTTATTCTTAGATGTTCCATTTCAAACCACCCAAGTACCTTGCTACCTTGATATACTCTTCCTCTTGCTGCTTGGATCTAAGACACAACCTTTGGAATTCCTCTGTATAAGAGGCCACATCTAGGTATTTTTTCTTCAAACTCTATCTTTTTCTATGGAGTTGAATCTCGTAGTCTTCAGGAAGGTATTTCTCCTTTATCTTAGTCACCATTGCATTCTAGTTGGCTATGAGTTCCTTACCCAATCTAACTCTCTCATCTTGCAGGTATTTCCACCATGTTAGCACTGACCCTCTGAGTCTTGATTTTTACACCTAGAGATTTTGTGCTTCAGTTACTCCCTCACACTCGAAATGGTTCTCCATTCCTTCAATCCAATCCATCACTACTTCAATATCTATATTTCCACTAAACAATGGTATACCATCTAATGCCTTTCCTCCTAGGGATTTTATGGTTTTTAGGAAGGGCTCTTCATTCAATAAAAGGCCTGGTTCAGGGATAAGGTCTTCTTTAGCAACCTTTTTACCCCTATCATGACTTTCCACTTCCTTTTTTTCTACATACTACATTTGCAACTTCTTCCAGCCTTATTTTCATACCTTTTAAGTCTTCTTCAAGGAGTATGTTCTTATCCTTTTTCTCATCCACCTCTTTAGATAGCTTTTCATTTTTCACCATGATTGACTCTCCTAATGATTCACCAGTAGCTGTAGACATACACTGATTTCCCATATCTTTAACTGGCTCTAATACCACTCTAATGTAACAACAAGCCTTTCTCTCCTACCCTAACCTCCACTAGGTTCTCCAATAGGATTCTTCTCTAGCATAAGTATGGCTCTTTACTAACCCTAACCTTCAAGGATTTCTCTATCAAGATCCCACACAATTTCAGCTTGAGTACATCAACAAGAAAACCAAACTACTTCAATACCTAGTCATGGTTCTCTTCTTTCCCTTCTTCATAAACTGATCCCAATGGATCCCAAACTCTTGCATATGGAGAGTTAGTATCCTATATTATATATTGGACCAATTCCAATGTCCACAAACTCCATTTGAACTGAAACTCTAAACAAGTTCCAAGAACCAAGAAAATTTCACCCAAAAGAGGGTTACAAGTTTAGGCCTAATTAGGCTCTTTTTCTACAATAACATGTAAAACACATTAACAAGTTAGAAAAATATAATTGGATACATATACCCTTTATCGAGACACTAAATATTTTCTAGGTCTTGTTCCCCAGAAGTGTACCTACATTACTTCCTATATTCATGCCTAAAATTCAAGGTTTCTAAGCAATTAGTTTGTCTACACAAAAGAACTTGTTCTTGGCACATTAAAATTCTTTCCCAAACTTCTCCTTCAAGTTGGGGCTCCTCTACACACCACAATACCTATCCAGAATCACTAATTGAAGGAATGAATGCTTTCAATCCCTCCCATTAGCTCTGTAACTACCTATGATCCCTAGCCATGCATCTCTGGCTTGCCTAGGGCATCATATTAAAAATAGCTCCCTTTCTTTCCAGGGACGTCCTTAATTGTAGAATATGGACATTGAGTCACCTCCCTAATCCCAAAGGCCGATGCAGATTCGATGGTGGTAAGAGGATCTATGAACCCATCTTCATTAGTTGCCTGATTCAGACCAATGACTACACAAAAAACAAAATAATTTACAAAACTAGCTTGAAATTTAAAAAAATGAAATCCAACACCACACAATAACTTTAAAAAACCTACTCTAACACTTCCATGGAATATATTATTCAATTCAATCCATTAAACCACCAAATGCTCAGAAAAACACTAACTGTGAATATTCTTTCTATTTCTCAGTCCATACACATGCTTAAAAAAACAAGCCAACCCTTTAAAAAGGTTGAGTATGGCCTTAAGTAGTTGACCAAGACCCAAAATAAATGGTTTCATATAGTTATGAATTTTTTTTCTTGAAGTTGCAATTATGCAACAAATGTTGTCAATGACAACATTAACAACTTTTACATCTTTTTTTATTTGTTATCCAAACTTGGTCATAAGTCCACCAAACTTAATCAAATGATAATATAAGGTGTTAGAACCATGAAATAGGACCTCAAGTCCCTTTCTTGTTCATTGTGACATGAAAATTCATAAAACACCCTATTTGACCTAATGTGGACAATCCTAGAAATAAGGTCACAAAGGACCTATTAAGGCATCCTACCCTAAAAAACTTCACACTAGGACTTGTTTAGTCCCCTTATTGCACTAGTGGTGTTTCTAGGACCACTACAAGACAAAAAAAATATAGAAGCCCTAGGTTCCTTTCTAGCCCTACCTAAATGCTCATGCACCAAAAGGTTTAGTTTGTAGACTTACTGCTTTTGAGTTATCAATTTTTGATAATTTCACCCCTCGAAATGTTGATTCTGCATTCAAATCACAATTGAATCTTCATAAAACTAAGAAATGAAAATAAATACATGTGAAAAGTGACAGTGACACTTTTGATGATGATTTTTATGAACTTGAAGCACTTATGGCTATAATACTACCGAGAGGAAAAGGAAAATGTGAAGGTAACCTTCGTATAATATGTTTTTCATTTAATAAAGTTGGCCATATTGTAGAAAGATGTCCTAACAAGAATGAAAAGAATGATACAAGAGAAATCAAGTACAAAGAAAAAAGGGGTAACATATATTATAGAAGGTATAAGGAATATAAGGAGAAAGGTAAGAAATCCTTCTATATTGCTAAAAAAGAAACTGATAGCGAGTCTAATAAATCTGATGATAATGATATAGAGTTTATTTATGGTGCTATGAAAGATGATTCTTATGAGGATGAGAAAACTACACTTATTTCATATATGAGTAAAGGTGATAGATGAATAATTGATAGTGTGTCTCAAATCACATGACTAGTGACAAAAGTAAATTTGAAACCTTAAGCTATTGCAAAGGTGGTAGTGTTAAGTCTGGTAATGACAAACCATGTGTTGTAAAAGGAAAAGGATCAATCAAACTGACTGATAATATCACATATGATAATGCTTATTGGGTTGAAGGTTGTAACTATTATTTGTCAAGCGTTTCCTAGTTGAACACTTTTGGATATCATAGAAAGGGTAAAACCTTTGATGCTACTAGTGAACTAATTAGAAGTGGAGAAAAGACAAGAGGTAATTTGTTCTATCTAGATCTATTTGACGAGACATGTTTTTTTGCACAATATGATGATGTATGGTCATGAAATAACAGGTTATGTCTTGTAAACTTTGACAATTTGGTGAAAAATAGTAAAATGAAAAGAGTAAGAGGCAAATTGACAAAGTCTAGTTTTAAGAGAAAAACCTACACTTCTGATAATATTTTGGAATTATTTCATACTGAGGTTTGTGGACATATTTGTGTGCATAGATACCATAGTGATAAATATTTCATATGGTCTATTGATGATTTCTCTAGAATGATGACTGTGATGTTTCTCAAAGAAAAATCTGATGCTTTTCAGTTGTTAAAGTGGTATTTGGAAAAAGTTCAAAAAGAGATAGGTAAGAGCTTGATATGTTTGAGATCTGATAGAGGAGGAGAGTTTATATCTACTAATTTCAACTTATTCAGAAATGATAGAGGAATTAAAAGATAGATTGCTTCTCCAAGAACTCCCCCATAGAATGACATATTCGAGAGAAGGAATAGATCTATAATGAATTGTGCTAAAACACTGATGATAAATAAGAATGTTGCACAAAACTAATCGAGAGAATTTCTATGTACAACAGTCTATACCTTGAACCCAGTACAAGTCAAGAAAGGTAATGATATTACAGCTTCTGAGTTATGGTATGGTTATGCACCTAATGTAAAATATTTTAATTTTTTTGGAAGAAAATGTTATATACTAAAGGATTAAAGAAATGGAAAATGTGATGCTAAAAGTTATGAAGGCATATTCCTAGGTTATTCCACTAAGAGAAAATGGTACACGTGTTTGAATTCTAACACTAACAAAGTTGTGGAAAGTGCAAATGTTAGAATTGACGAATATGCAAAAAAGAATGAAGTTGAATGTGAGCAACAACCTGAAGACTATAGATCTTTCATTTATATGAACAGAGGAGTTCCCAACAATTTACCTGAACCAAAAAAAGAAGCTACCGAACAACATAATGGTTGTGTCAAGCAACAACAATAAAATGCAGAGTCATAGAAAGAGGTTGTCAAGCATCAAGAGGCAACTACCAAGGAATTTGAGGAAGAAGCTGAGACAAAAAATGAACCTAAAATGAATTTGCATGATGAATCTGAAGAGGAACAAAAAGAACAAAGGAGACCAGAGCCTACACTAGCAAAGTATGTAAGAAGACATCATAAACTAGATAAAATCATTGGAGAAAAAGATTTAGAGGTCATCACAAGAAGAAAATTAAAAAATCATACATGCTTATTATGTGAGTTTGATCCCAAATTAGTGAAAGATGATTTGGATAATGAATACATGATATAGGCCATGAATGAAGAAATTGAACAAATTGAGAAGAACAAAACCTAGACACTAGTATCTAGACCAAATGAGAAGAATTTTATTGGAACCAAGTGGGTATTTAGAAATAAGATGAATGAACATGGAGAATTTATAAGAAACAAGGCTAGACATGTATGCAAAGGTTATCCACAAGAAGGGACTGACTATGGTGAGACATTTTCCCTAGTTGCAAGATTGGAAGGAGTTAGAACTTTACTGGCTTATGCAACTTACAAAGGATTAAAATTATATCAAATAGATGTCAAATCAATATTTATGAATGGAATACTAGAAGAAGAGGTATACTTTTAACAAGATAGAGGATTTTCTGATTCAAGTAAGAGGAATATGGGTTGCAAGCTACATAAAGAATTGTATGGATTGAAGCAAGCCCCCAAAGCATGGTATGAGAGATTGCACAATTACTTAGTCAAGATTGGATTTACAAGAGTAAATGACAATAGTAATCTGTACTTAAAGTCTAAAAAAGATAAAGGGATATTGTTAGCTGAAATATTTGTTGATGATATCATATTTGAAGGAAAAGATTCTTTATGCCAAATATTTTCAAATGAGATGCAAACTAAATTTGAAATGTCTATGTTTTGAGAGATCAAATTATTTGTTGGTCTGCAAGTATATTAGATGAAGAAATGTATCTACATTACTCAATCTAAATATATTAAGGAGATACTAAAAACCTTTGGCATGGAGGACTCCAGACCTGTAAGTACACCTATGGCTACTAGATAGAAACTATCAAAGACTGATGAGACAACACAAGTCAATCAAACCTTGTATAGGTCAAAGATTGGGAAGCTATTATTCATTCAAGATTAGATATTGCATTAGAGGTTGGGATTGGTGCAAGTTTTTCTACAAATCCTAAAGATATTCACATGATGGCAGTGAAAAGGATATTGAGATACTTGAAGGGAGAAAAGGACGATTGATAATATTATAAGAAGAATGAGAAGTTTGAACTGAAATTTTATACAGATGTCAATTGGGCAGGTCATATTGATGAAATAAAGAGCACATATGGTGGGGCATTTTTTTTTGGAAAGATATTAGTCTCTTGGAAAAGAAAGAAACATAAGTATATTTCTCATTCCACAACAAAATTTGAATATGTTGCAGCAACAATTAATTGTTCAAATATAGTGTGGAACAAGCAATTGCTTAAATGAATGAAGGAAGAGATCACTGACCAGTTGTTATTTTCTGTGATAAAACTAGTTGTATTAATATTTAAAATAACCCTTGATGTATACAAAGACCAAGAATATTTCTATCAAGTATCATTACTTAAGAGAGCTGGTACAAGACAAAGAAGTAAGACTTGAAATTGTAAATAGAAAGGAATAATTAGTAGACATATTTACTAAGACATTACCTCAATATACTCATGAGCATCTAAAAGGTAAATAAGGGGTGAATCCCCTATCTAAGGCCAAATATGATCACATGAAGTGATTGCATCAAATGTATTACATAGAATATCTGAGAAATTGATGCAAAGGTGGTCACACTGTAGGAGCCACCTAAAGTTGTGAAGAGTAACACATAAAATGTTGATCAGTCATAAGAAAGATGACAAATAGAGCATAGAGTTCAGAAAGTTGACACAAAGATATCTAAATGATGAAGATGTATGCCTTTGGTATTGTTGTCAAAGAGGGAGATATTCATATTAAACAATAAGGGAGATATGATAAAGAGGGAGAATTACACAGAAACCATATAATGAGGGAGATATTCAGAGAAGACATAGAGAGAGATAAGCTACAAAGATAAATCTATCCAAGAGGGAGCTAATATTTATATTGGAGAGAATCAGAATAAATATAAGGAAATTAATGATAATTTGTTTACCGAACACACTGTTTGGATTGTTTAGTAACCTTGCATGTGTTTTTTATATGTGTTTTACATCTATGCCAAAGAGGGAGATTGTTGGAAGCTACAATTGAAACAATTTTTGTATTGCCATTGATGTCAAACCTTAACTGGTGAGATATTTTCAATCATGTAAAGTTACATATCAATTGATTGATGAAGAAGATTTGAAAAGAGAAGATAACAAGAAGACTTGATGAAATGGTTGAGTTATGTGAAAGTACAATGGGTACTTAATGAGATTGCTTGTTGGTAAGGTAATATGTTATTTATCTTTTATACCAAGTGAATTTTGGGTGACTACAAGTTTAGTCTTGACCGAGTAACAAAGAAAAAGGTTAAGGAACTTATGTATGTGCCAAGTCATGCAAGTGTTGACCGAGCATCAACACATGCCAATAAAATTTAGTGTTGACTAAGTATAAATATTTACCGAGCGTCAATAAATTATTGAGTTATCTAGTGATGATCAAGTGTAAGAACATAGTGATGATCGAGTGTCAGTATTTTGACAGTTTGATTAATATTTGAGATCCTAGCCGACATAGTTGATTTCTTGGTATATCTGAAGTATATTTAAGATAAGGATGATTTTTATGGAGAATTAAATGAGCATTTAATACATGTTTAACCATTTTTTATGTATGGATTCAAGAAGGAGTATTAGGATGTATTCTAAAAGGTATATGGAAAAAAATGTTGGAAGGATTCATTGGATCTGACCAAACCCTAAGATCCATAGTGATGATTATGCAACAAAAGATGTAGCCACCTAATCGGAGAGGTATAAGATTAACCTAATTGTAGGTTATGTGTGTAGAGGTTAATTTAGTTGATTGAAAAAATTTAACCATAATGCAGACAAGGCTAAGAAGAAGAGTATATGAATGCACAGTGGTGATTGCTTGACAGATTTCCAAGTAGATCTGAGTGATAGAGATGATGATGGAGGCTAGCTAGTGAATTATAATTTGAGAAAAAATGGATCTATATTTGCAAAGTGATTTGTATGTTTCAGATCACATTAATTTTACTTTCTAACCATTGTATCAATGCAAAATAATTTTAAAAATGGATAACCTGATAGTCAAATTGTAAATAATTTAATCAATGTGACATGCTAATAAAATTGTCCAAGCCCTCTAACAATGCTCACTTTTAACAGGGTGATTAAATCCTTTAACAAGATCACATTTAACAGTGTGTATTGTAACCTTTAATAGCATGGGATCCTCATAGAGCTCACTTCAAAAGAGTTAAAATTGGTAGCATGTTACTAGTGGTTTTTCCCATATTGGGTTTCCATGTTAAATCCCGGTGTCATACATGTGTGAATGTTATTTGATGTTTTATATTGTTAAGATTTTTATATTCTACAATTTGACTATATTATGTTCGTGAACTACAAGTTTATGTTACTGATTATATGATATAGAGACCAAGTGAATTAATGATTGGATCTAAGGTGGTTAATGTGTTTATAAGTTTCAATTGCTACATCTGAACCTAGGATAACTACTTCACTCCCCCTCTCATTTATTCTGAATCATTCTAACAATTGGTATCAGATAATTATGGTTCTTGTAAGGAAAAGTTTTAAGGTACTTGAAGTTAAAGATCAATATGTGTAAAAAGGAGGTACTAAGGCTAAACAAGGAGAACTTCTATGCATGGAAAAGTTTAATGAAGTTAAATATAGCTGGAGTTGGAGAAGAAGTCATCCTTCTAGGGCCACCTATGATGAACACCCAACCATCGAGGATATATAAATGGTGCAACAATCTAATCCTCACATCTAGTAGTCATATAACCTCTCACCTGAGCTCTTTCCTAGTAATGACGAAACATGGTCTTCAGCATAGAGGTGGAAACCTATGTGTGAACTTGTATATACATCACAAGGCTAGTAATGTTGTGGGCGAGAGAATTATATAATGTTTCAATAGATATTCTATCATAAGGTTTGTATGATTGACTATGTAAATCATATGAACCAGGTCCTCTCTAATAATATTCACCCTATCCCTATTAGGAAGGGTGGTGGATGACCGAATCCCTTGAACACTAGCCTCTCCTAAATTTGTAGGTGATCCACCTCTAGACGATGCCATGTGATAGAAAAAATAGATATATGCTCAAAAGTATAAAAATGTGTTGGCAAGTGATCAATTTTGTGTGATATGTTTCTCTTTTTGGTTTTCATTTATGGTGACACATCTGGGTTACAAATCGATTCCTATCAAGTTACGTTTTGCTGACTATGAAATTGACTAAGTACAGAAGCAAAGATACATAGGTATTTTGGGTATCAAAGATCGAGATAGATGAGTTATGGAAAGCAAGCTTAGAGTAAGATAGTATGGGGTATTTGTGACTTCTACCTAAGATTGATTTTGTTTTGGTAATGTTTACAGCAAGTTAGAATGATTTGAAGATGGACTGACAAAATCAGAATAGTGATACAGAGCAGTTGAACATAAGCGATGATTCAAAGAGTATGACATATAATACTTGCAATTAGAGTTGGATTATGATTTTTGATAACCCATTCTTTGATAATGTGAGAGAACCAACTATGCATTTGATAATTTTTTAATTAAATGTATTTTGTATTGAGAGCCAACTATGTAATATTTGGTTAAGAGAGCCAACATAGTAAAGAGAAAAGATATATATATATATATATATATATATATATATATGGAGATCTTTTTGTTGAGAAAAAATAGAAGATTGGATGGAATATATGATTTTGAGGAGATATGAATGGTAGAGCAGAGGATGACAAAGATCATTGATAAGCTATGAACAAGAACTATCTAAGCATTAGAGATGCTTGTTTTGTTCATTATTGAGAACATTTTGTAACAAAATTACATTGTAAGAGTTGTATGCTCAGTTGGCCCCTAACAGGGTGTTTTATACCTTTAACAAGGTTTTTATTTCTTTAACAAGTAAATGTACTATGTAATCTTCAACTCCTAACAGGACTAGGTCTCCTAATAGGGATACTATACTTTAGTGCATGCTTGTGGGAACCATCCCCACTAGGGATTTCCCTTGTCTAGGGTTTCCTCAACAAACAATTATGGTTTTATGAGTAGTGTATTATTTTCTTATGTTCTTTTCATTTCGGAAAGGATATGGTTAATGTTTAACTAGTTGAAAAGTTATAATAAGTGTTGTAATACTAATTCACCCCCCCTCTCAGTATTACCTAATCCTAACAATTGGTATTAGAGCCTTTGGCCCTTGGAGAGAAAGTCTAATGGCTTAAGGAAGATCAAAATGGATTTGGACAATTTGCAAGAAAAATTTGATGTTGCACTAGAAGACCTTGACAAAGAAAAAGTAGAGAATGGAGAATTAAGATTCAACATGCAAAGAGTTGAGAAATTTATAAAGAAACTCATTGACTAGCTTAAACTTTCCTGAAGTCAGAGATAGGATTTTGTGGTTTAGATAAAAGAAGATTCAGACAAAGACAATTCAGATCAGATAAAGCAACTTTAACAAAAAAATAAAACTTTGAAACTTGAGAATGAATTTATGACTAAAGAGATTCAATTATAAAAGGATGCTAGCAAGAATATTGAAGAAACCTTGAATAGTTATTTAGAACAAATGAAGAATGAGGCTGACAACTACAAGAACAGGTATCTATAACTGGAGAAATACAATCAGATTATAAAAGGTGAACTTTTTGAGGCAAAGAAACACATTGAGAAACTTCACACTAGCAGTGATTTGATTGATGAACAAAGAGACAGATAAAAATCTAAAGGTTATATGACTGGTATTGGCTTCAATAAAGCTGAATACTCAAATAATCATGAAGATAAATATGATGCAAAGATTGATGCTGAAAAACCTACTATTGAAGAAACTGGAGAGCATATCAGAACTTTCAGAGGTAGATGCTTTAGTTTTAACAAGTTTGGACACCTGAAAAGAGACTATAGAGATAATGCCCCTTTTAAGACCTTTTCTAGCTATTGTTTTAATTGTAATGGATATGGGCACAAGAAAGTAGAATGCGGGAAACCTAATCAATCTAGATATAACAAGACAATTGAAGAGAATCTACAGTGAAACCTACATGCTACAAATGTAATAACATTAGAC
Source organism: Thuja plicata (assembly GCA_018584345.1). NCBI lineage: Eukaryota > Viridiplantae > Streptophyta > Pinopsida > Cupressales > Cupressaceae > Thuja > Thuja plicata. The sequence goes on from MU225132.1 coordinate 2,595,527, forward strand.
ACATTGCAAAGTACTATAAGCTGCAAGTAAATTAGGAAAGAAGACCTCATATATGTAAAAAATGCAATAATCTAGGTCATATAGAGATGTTTTATAGGTATAATGGAGTAAACAACAAAATAATACCACCTCCTATGAATAAAAAAAGAGTGGAAGTGATATTCGTAAGAGTGTTGCATATTTGAAGAATGATTTTGATAGTTGTTTTAAGAAAGGAGAAGATAATAGTAGTGGTCAGGTATGGAATATCAAAGAATAAAGTGAGACATTGGTTCATGGAGAGACAGTAGATGATACTAGATCTTCACCTGATGGTTGAAAAGAAGAATCGACCTAATTGGTCGATCATGGCCTGAGGGGGATCATTCAATAAAGACATCAGAATATATCCCACCCTATATCTTGTATATTAATCTCATGAGAGCTTAGGTATGAACATGGCCGATGTCATGGAGTATATAGTTAAGAGAACACCATCAGCCGATGCATATATTTTGATCGTGAGATCTACATCCGACTAGACAGTATTGGGTAAAGTGAACTTTTATAACTTAAACATTGTATAAATAACCATATGATGATCTATTTCCTTACCATTTGACAAAGAGAAACCTAAGGATATCAGAGAGAAGAGAGATTCAAACTATCCTACATTTTTCTTGCGTGATCAATTGAAGCAAAAACTAAGAATTCAGCGTGAAAGAGGTTTTTACATAATCTAGCTCTATGGATGCACCTATTATTTATGATGTTGTAGATCAAACTAGATATAAATTCAAGAAAAATTCATTCAAGTCTTGTGAAGAAGACCCCGAAGGAGCATTTTCTCAGACACCCTACAAAGTTTTACACATAGAAGATATTAGGGCTTACATTCATTGTAAGTATGATATACTAGGTATTGATGAAATTTCTACTGAAATGGAGTATATGACTGACAAAGTAATTATGATCTAGATGAATACAAAAATATTGATCAGTTGAGCATTATGAAAATTATGGATTTGTATGAATTGGATAATGAAAAATGGTTTAAGATATTATTGAGCAGAGTACATGATCAGTTCATTTGATAGGAAAGCAACCTATGAAGATATGTAGTGATTTAATTCTTGAGATTACTAGATTGGACAATACAAGAATCATTCCTATTGCATAAAAACATGTCAAGAAGCAAGTTCAAACCCTAACTCACTCTAAATGGGACAGGCGAGCAATGATTGTGAATGTCATCTTTCAACAAGATGTGAGGTTAATTTTCTATGATACTTGGGTATAAATTCTACAATAGCGGTAGACCTAATTTAGTATCAGTGAGAGTTATCATGATGGCATGGAGAATGGTGAAATAAAATGTCAAGTATAACCTATGTGAAGTTTTAGCACATGAATTTTTAGAGAATGTAAAACTAATAAAGAAAGAAAGATCAAAGACCTTCAGATTTGGCTCACTATTGTTACATATGTTCATACACATTGAACACAGATTCCTAGGCATGCACCCTAGTGGTTGGAAAATAGGGATACCTACTAGTATTCAAATCACACAGAGCTACAAAAGATAGAATAGGACATGGGTTGATGGTGAATTATTTTGCATGATCAAAATCCTTCAAAGGCAGATGAAAGGTAGATACAGGATACCTAATGACATATTTTATAAGTACAAGGATACAATCAGTTTCATGGTCAAAACTGATTGTGTATACCTTGAGGTAGTCACACCAAGGAAGAAATGGTGTTATCCTATGGGATATGAGGTAAGTTGAGAAGTACTGACTATGCAAGTTGAACATGTTCTTGCATCTGAGATTGATACATCTGAAGAAATATGGGGAACCTATGAGGAGAAATATGCTAAGCTAAGAGAGTAATAGACCAAAGGACTAAGGAAAAGGAAAATTGAAAACATTGTGCATTAATGTGGTGTTAAGGCAGGACTGACAGAGGAAGAGTTGAAGGAAGTAAAAAGGAAAATGGTAGAGAGATCTTCTAGATTGGCAGGTGCTAGTACTTCACCCCTTCCACATCCTGAAGTTGTGATGACAATTGTTGCACCTACTACAGACATTAATGTAGAAACCTCCTCTCCACCACAATAGACATCACAAGATGAAACAATTACTCCTAGATTAAGCACTAGATCTAGTAGATAGACACCACCTAAGGAACCAAGCACTGCAATAGAAGAAAATAAAAATTAAAGTGAGAAACACATATGGAAACCTAACTTGAAGATGATTGAGAAGAGAGCTATAGAGGAGGGGAAGCTAGTTTCTATAAACAAATACTATTATAGGTACGAGGAGACTAATAAAATCAAGATTGAAGATGTCATAGTTAATCATTTACTTGTTTTCAAGAAGACTCTATTGGAAATTGAGGGCAATGTACTTGAAGAATTGTATGGGAGATTGGAAACAAGGAAACATTTAGCATATATTTAGGATGAAACCATAAAAAAATAGAAAATTAAAAATATCCTACCTGTGATATCTATACAAGAAAGGGACAAAATATTCAAATAATTGAAACCTTTATTGATAACAAAGAATATATTACTGAAAATCATGGTAAGAAAGTATAATGAAATAAATGAGGAGACTCAGAAAGCACTAGAGAAAATATTAATGAACTCTACTCCTGAGAAGAATCCACTTCCTAAAACTACTTTTCCTATACCATTAGGAATGGGAGAAAGTTTGAAACAACCTGAGGAAAGTGCTGAGAAGAGAGAAGTTGATACACAACCATATTTATATGTTTATGGTGTACCTATGTCACTTAACACCTCTAATGATGAGAATGACCCATTTGCAGGAAGTATCGACAACAAAATTTCTGAGGAAACATAGAAGAAAGAGGAAGAAGAGCATAAGAAAGAACAAAGTGAAGTAGTACAGGATGAAGGAAAGAAAAACATGAAGAAAAAGATGAAACCAAATATGAGGTAAACACATCTTCTATCTCATTATTGGAAAGGAAAGACAATCAAATAGATGTTGATTTTGATTGCATGGATGAGGATGAGATAGTAAAATCAGCTTTTACTACACTTACTAAAGCAAAGGAGAGATCAAAGAAAAAAGGTGAAAAAGACTAAGATAATAACCAGAGAAATTGATACTATGAACAAATTTCTTCCAGTACCTATTATTTTTCAGCACAGAGATGATATTGAAAACCTAAAGATAAAACTTGATGAATTTGATGGTTATTATGAGAATTTAATCAAGATTGAAGAGGAGAAGTCAGAAAAGAACTACTTGGAAAAGAATTTATCCGAAGTTTACAAGTCTATCTCATGGGACTTGAGAATTTTTAAAACTACTACTGCAAATGTTAAGAGTTTCATTGGACATGGAAGGAAAATATTTAGCTACTGCATGAATCCTATCACGTATGCTTAGAACATTGAAAACATTATTGCCAAGGACAGGGCAACTTTGAATAGTATGATGGACAATTGTGCAACCTCTTCACAATCTGTAATAGAATTTGACAAGGAAGTATGAAGAATTTTGGCAAAACTAGACATATTAGATATTGAGAAAGGGAGAGTAATGACTAGATTCAATTTGCTGAAGAGTTTAATCACTCCTAAGCTATCTATAATTGAAGCACACTTATCAGACTTGGAGAGGACTATAGATTCATTGACTAAATCTATGCCTACAAAGTTGAAAGAAGAAAATATTGCATCATTTTCATTAAATATACTAATTCATGTTATTCAACTATTTCTTAATTCATGGAGTACAAAATTGAATATCTTAGAAGATTCCTTTCAATATGTTCTGAAACTGGTGAGCAAGCACTAATTTTATTACTTTGTATGCACATTTGTCACTGTTGTCAAAGGGGGAGAAGAGAAGAAAAATGAATGGGAGAAGAGAGAAGAGTAAAATGAATAAGGAGAAGGAGAAAAAGATATAAGGGAAGAAGAGAAAAACAAAATAGAGAAAGGAGAGACAATTTTGTTTTGTTGGAGTTCACTAAGTCATTTTTTTGTTAAGTGTTGTCATCAATGCCAAAGGGAGATATTGTTGCAAGTGATCAATTTTGTGTGACATGATTCCCTTTTTGGTTTGCATTTATGGAAACACATATGGGTTATAGATCAATTCCTATAAATTTAAGTTTTGATGACTCTCAAATTGAGTAAGTACAATAGCAGAGATACAGAGGTATTTTGGGTATCAGAGATCAAGATTGATGAGTTATAGAAAGAAAGATTAGAGGAAGATAGTTTGGAGTATGTGTGACCTACACCTAAGATCGATTTTGTTTCGGTAATGTTTATAAAAATTTAGAGAGATTTGAAGACAAACAGACATCAACAAAACAGTGATATAGAGAAGCTGAACAAAAGTGATGATTCAGAGAGTATGACGTGGACTCCTGGAAATCGGAGTTGGATTATGATTTTTGATGACCTATAATTTGATTATTTTAGAGCACTCACTATGCATTTTATAGTTTTTTTATAAAATGCATTTTGTATTGAGAACCGAATATTGAATATTTGGTTATTGGTATATTGAATATTGAATATTTTGTACTATTTTGTATTGAGAGCCGACTTGGTAAAGAGAAAAGATATATATGGAGATCTTTTCATTGAGAAAAATAGAATATTGGATGGAAGATATGATTTTGAGGAGATATGAATGGTAGCTTAGAGGATGACAGAGATCATTGATGAGCTATGAACAGGAAATATCTAAGCATTAGAGATGCTTGTTTGGTTCATTACTGAGAACATTTTGGAACATGGTTGTTATTCCTTTTACAAGGAAATGTACTATGTAATATTTAGCTCCTAATAGGGCTAGGTCTCCTAACAAGGACACTATACTTTAGTGCATTCTTGTGGGTACCATCCCCACTAGGGTTTTCCCTTGGCCAGAGTTTCCTCGACAAGAAATTATGGCATTATGACTATTGTATTATTTTCTTATGTTCTTTTCATTTCTGCAAGCATATGGTTAATGTTTAATTGGTTGAAAAGTTTTAATAAGTATTGTAATACTGATTCTCCCCCCTCTCGGTATTACCTAATCCTACCAACATGAATATATATAGATCTATGCACATGTACATGGTCTGATTATAATTTACTTGCATATTTAAACACATATGTTACAAATAAATAAACTTGAAAACACTTGAATACATATACATGTTTGAAAGAAAAATTATTTAAAATCATTTGTACATGTACATATTTTTAATGAAAAGAGTTTTTGAGTTATGGTTCAATTTTGTCTAGGTTTACAACTAGCTTAGTTTAATGTAGATTAATGTTTCATGTTTATCTTTAGGGATCAACTTGGTTTATTTCTCAATTTGGTTTCTAGGGTTAATTTGTCCATGGCTAGGGTTCATTGGTGTCTAGTGTTCTAGGATTTATGTTGGCTCATGTTCCAGCTTCATGTTTCTTTCATGTTAGGGTTCATGTGTTGGTTTCATGTGAGGGTTCATGTTGGTTTCTAGCACGTTGGGCTTTATGTTGGTTCATGTTCTAGTTTCATTTTGGTTTCATGTTAGGGTTTATGTTGGTTTCATGTTAGGAATTATGTTTGTTTCTATAATGTTAGGGTTTATGTTGGTTCATGTTCCAGTTTTAGGTTAGGGTTCATGTTGGTGTTATGTTAGGGTTTATTTCTCAATTAGGTTTAGGGATCTAATCTAAAATTAGGTTTACATGGTTCGGTTTCATGTTTTTTTAGAGTTAGGGTTTATGTTGGTTCATGTTCTAGTTTCATGTTACTTTCTAGCTAATGTCATGTCATGATAGATAAAATAGATAAAAGAAAACAAAAATACATATGTTTGAAGGAAAAATGATTTAGTTTCAAGTTTGTTTCATGTTAGGGCTCAATATGGTTAAAGTGTTCAATTTTGTAAACACTTTGAGTTACAACTAGCCTAGTTTAATTTATGGTTTAATGTAACATTTTTGTAATATTTTTTTAACGTTTACAATGTTTTGTTTAATATGTTTTGTAACATTTTTATAATGTTTTGAAACATATGTAATACAACTAAATTAATTAACTAACAAACAAACATATTATATTAATTGGAAAAAAACTAAATCTACATAAAACCACATTTCTATTTTCCAAAATTAAAAATAAAAAAATTAAAACAAAAAATTAAATAATACAACAATTACATTATTGTAACAAAAAAAACTTTAAAAAACTAAAAGAAAAAACAACCTACCTACTTTAGGGAGAAGATCACAAAACCCGCTCTGCAAATCTTGAAAGGTGCCAAGTACAAATGAGCCACTCTGGGTAATTTTTTCATTATATATGGTTTTTAAGGGTTCCGGTCGAAACTGTTTTAGCCCGAACAGGTCCGGCAGAAACGGTTTCAGCCGAAACACATTTTCCACATCGACGCCACATGACACTGCATGTGCGCCATATATGTCTGGCCAATTTTTTTGTTTGAAACTGTTCCAACCGAAACTATTTTGGTAGAAACTACAAAAATGTTCTCTAGTACAACACAACTTCATACTTTTACCCATTCTCATTTTCTTTCTTTTTCATATTTTCCATCCTTGTCTTCCTGTTCTGCAACTTTGCCATCTTAGTAATCTTATCTCCTTCAAATAGTACATCCACTCTTGACGCAATTTTATGTGTAGAATCATAGTCATTAACCTTTTTGAGTTCACCTTCAAAGAGCACATTAATTAGTGCTTCTCTTATAACTATTTTATAAGAAAACAACTTATTTTCATCATCAGTAACTTTATCCATTTCATCTTCAGTCTTGACCGGCTCATCCTTCTTTGTAATCACCCAATAATCAATTCCCAAACATAGAAAATGAGTTCTCATTTTTTTCTTTCAACTCTCAAAGTTTTCAGTATCAAACTTAAAACTATCATTGTTGTACTATGCTATTTTCAGGATCACCTCAAGTTGTTAAGCTTTCTCTCTATGGTCCAGAAGCTCTAATATAAATTGTTAGGAATAATAAACCACCAAGAGAACTGAGACCAATCAATTTCCACCACTTGTGTTCTTTCTAGAAGCTTTGATACAATTTTTGTATAGAAGTGGGATATTATAAAAGAATTAATTGCCCAAGTGATAAGGTTCCAAACAAATAGGGAAAATTTATTTAGAAGATGAAAGGATTCTTACTCCATAGAAAATAATTTTGTGAAGAAGAATGAAGGTAGGATATTGGTTCAAAAATAGAAAAGTGGTTATATGAGCTCCAGCAAGAAGGTAGGGGCAAACATTTCAAAATCCCTAATTCAATACTTCTCATTGGATGTGTGTTTCATGATAATAAATGTGCATTATTTTGTATTTCTCAACCACTTTTTCCATAATGATTGAATATTATTTCCTTTCCTTGTAATATCATCTCTTCTTACTAGCATAAAAGACATTGGAAGAAGCCTACGAATTTTGTGTTGTATGAGGGTTTAATTTTACTTATTGCAAAATATTAGAAATCTTGTCCTTCCTTGTCAAAAGGTAAAATATGGATGAGGAGAAGAATATGAATTATTCTTATTATTCTAAGAGATTAATCCAAAGGAAAATATTGGAGTATAGATGTGGGGTTTGAACCAATTTCCTTAGATAGGGTAGGGAAAATCACTAGGGTTAGTAAGAAGAATAACCCTAAAACCAAAAGGGCCTCCTTTATTCTAGCTGCCTTGATGGATGCCTTGGAGGAATCTTCTTGTCATGTTCCATCAATGGATATGGTTCTAGATTCTAAGGAAATGGTGATGGATTTGGAGTGTGAGTGAAGCAAATTTGGTTGTTGGTAGGTTGTCAGTTTCTTGATATTATGTTGTGGGAATGATTTTGTTAAAATGATTTTGGGTCCCTTCAAAACCTATTTGTTCCTTAATCAAAAATTATTTTATCATAACTACAATAGTTTCAAAAATGGGTTGTAGTCTTGTTGGTAAGTTCTTGTTTGGATTTAATATCAAAATGATTAAAAAACGGATAACTAGCATTTATAAAGTTAAAGTAAATGTCCAAGTTTATGCCCTTCCAAATCTTTCTTTTCTACATTTTAATAAAGTATAACTATGAAAGACATTTGTCGAGTTTGATTGTTTTGAGAAATTAATAATCCTTCACTTTGTAAGAAGAGATAGATGATTGACCCCTCCACTAACTAATGTGATTTTTTGTAAACCTAGGGTCATCTCCAAATTATGGGATGATAGATTGGTGAAAATCCTTGAAAACTATTTCAAACATACTTTAGTTGCTAATAGTTTTAAGAAAATTAAGATTAGATTGGTAATTTCTATATTTTCATAGATAGGTGTAGACCATCTAATGTACAATCTTGAAACTTTTTTATTGATAAAAAAGGTGTGATACTGACATCTTAAATATAGACCAACACAAAAAAAATGTGAAATATTGTGAATGTGAGACTATTTTACATGATAAACTTTAAGACTTTATAAGTTTTCTCTTCTTAATGTGATTAATGAATTAAAATATTTGTATGTGAAAATTAGAGGAAAAGAAACATTTCAAAATATTCTAAAAAAATGTAGCATATTACTCTTATATTAATAATGAAGCACCACATTATTTATTATTTTAAAATAAAATTAACCCATGGCCTCAAGTTGAATATATATGCATTCTTTTCAAACCTTCATAAACATTATTAATAAAAAATATATATAGAGACATTAGGTAACCCATAAGATGATATTTCATAAAAATGCACGAGTAAAATGTTCCTTTTTCATCATTGTTGAGAATAATTGACAATTGAAGGCACAATTTTCATAGTTATAAAATATTCAACTAGAATTTAAACAGAGATCATTGTTTTGTTCTCTACTTTATTGCTAATTTATGGTTGGCCACGTTACTCTTTACTTTTGAAAATCATTTCTCTTTAATTTTTTCTTTTAGCATATAAATGTTTTTATAGTTTGTTTCTCAGATTAAGAACTATTTTTGAGGCCTATTCATCTCACTTTTTTTTTTTTTGGCATTACGATGATTTCCTTCTTTTATAATAGAAATACATCTTCAAAGGGGAAAAAATCTATCAATTTATTCACCTCACATTTTGATTTTATATATTTATTTTATACCATTCAATCATAACCTAACTTATATTACAGGAGTTGCAATAAAAGCATACGATACTATTCATTAAAAAATCCTTTATTTTATAATCCATAAAAAAGTAACCTTCCAAATATATAAGATTCTTCTTGTATGAGGGGTATTAATAAATTTTGATGAATCATGCACATTGAAGGCCACAACTAGACTATTATAGTTTTGAGGAATGCAAATATAAAACTTGTTACATATGTGATACCTTAACTATTAGTTGATTATTTAATTCTTAGCAAAAAATGTAGATTTTATTTATTTATTTATTATAAGATAGAGTAACAATGATTGAGTTAAGCGGTATGATTACATACGGTTTAGTATACAAAATTGCTTATACAAGCTTAGCAACCAAAAATAACCCTAGAGTTTAATTACAAAATATAATAGAAAAAGGGGAGGATGTAGTATCAATCCTCTTTGACCCATGTTGTCCATGCCTTTTCTCCAACTGTCCACATTAGCATGTGTCCATCCTGTGTGATCTTGTTATATGGATTTCTTGTGTATGCCTCCTAGGGGAGAGGAATTGGTGATTTGGGTACGTATGTGTAGTTAGTGACACCAGTAGACATCTCACTACCAATTACATTTTTTATGTTATTTGATTTTGAAGTGGGGGAAGGAACTTTGTAACTTCCACCTTCTCTATTAATAGCATTGACAACCTCCTTTTGCTTGCACATATACCTTTCCCTTTTGCTTCCTTTGTATCAGAATTTTCTTTTATAGCCTATTTTTTTTTTATCTTCTCTAATAGCTCCTCCAGAGTGAGATGGAACGTATCTATACTCCTGAGTACTTTGGAGCCCACTTCCACCACCATATTTTGAATCTAGATGTTACTTTTCTTCAGAATATCCAATAATACATTCTCTTTCATCTTTTGGACTACTATGACCTGCGAAGAGATATCAGAAAAGATGAGTCTCCTAAGAGACTTAGTAAGGTATCCATGATTACCACAAAAAAAACATCATTGTTCCTAAGCTTCTAGAGATGCCAAATAAATAAAGTAGTAAGTAAAGACCAAAAGAATATTTCTACATTTATTGTTATCTATGATATGACCTACAATTAAATTTGATCAATTGAAATTATCATGAAGGACCAACCCAAACAAGCCCCATACTTCTTTGGAAAAGTGTCATGCCCAAAAGTTGGTCAAAAACACACTTCAACAAGCTATCATACAACTGATTGTCTCTAAGACACTACAAAACTTTCCTCAAGTGTTCCTCATGCTCTTTCTCATCCTTGGAATATATCAAGATGTCATCGAGAAACACAACTACAAACTTGTCAAGGAAGGTTCGAAATACTCTTTTCATAAGGCTCATCAACACAACTAGATAATTCATAAGACCGAATGGAACCACAGTGAATTCACAGTAGCCATATCTAGTGCAGAATGTGGTCTTGTGAATATCACTATCCACAATCCTCAAATGATGGTAACTCGATTTGAGGTCTATCTTTGAGAAGACTAGGGCACCTTTCAACTGATCGAACAATTCATCGATCCTAGGAAGTGGATACCGATTCTTGATGGTTTCCTTGTTCAACTGTCAGTAATCCATGCACAACCTAAGCGAGCCATCTTTATTCTTCATGAAGATAATTGGTGCACCCCAAGGAGAGACACTAGGATGAATGTGTCCTTTCTCTAATAGTTCTTCAAGCTGAATCTTGAGCTCATTAATCTCATTAGTGGTCATCCTATAAGGTGCTCTAGAAACTTGCTCAGCTCTTGGTATGAGATCAATGTGAAAGTCTACTTCCCTATGAGGAAGTATACCAAGTAGCTCTGAAGGAAACACATCTACAAACTCTTGAAGGATGGGGAAGTCATCAAGAGAAGTTTCCTTTTCTATCTCTTCTTCCCTATCACTGATGGTGATGGCATACAACTGGCATCCCTTCCTCATGCATCACTTAAGCTGCACGGTAGATATCACATGGAGGGATACAGGCCTATGAACCCCAGTAATAACTATATATGTACCATCATCATCCAAACATTTGATCCTCTTCTTACGAAAAACTAGCTTGGCTTTGTGGGAACTTAGCCAATCCATGCCAAGGAGTAGACCATAAGATCCAAGGGGAGTAACTCTGAGATTAGCTATGGTGGTCATCCCACCAATCTAAATAGGGAAATCACTAACCATCGAGGTTACGAAAACTCTAGCTCCTAAAGCTAACTCTACTTCCCAACTAACCTCCTGACTAGCTGCCACTAGCCTACAACGTTCCACAACTGATGGAGAAATAAAGGAATCAGTGGCTCCTATATCAAAAAGAATAGTAACATCACTACCTCTAATCTTACCTGAGGCCTCAATAATGGTAGCCTGGTGCTCTGCCTAATGATTGTCCACTACTGCAAAAACCATGTGGGATTTCCCCCTGTCCCCTACTGTAGGTTCTGAAACTTCCATACACTGACTACCACCATGTGGGAACTCTCTAGCTAAGTGCCCCATGGCACCACATGTGTAACATGGCCCCCATGATTGAACTTGAACACCAGGATGCCTAGAATACTGTGATCGTAAAGTCCTAGATGAACTGCTATAACCTCCCTTAGAGGACTGTCGGGTCCGTGCTGGAGGAGTATAAGGTGCCTGAGATCTTTGGTCCTTCTTAGGACCCTGAGACTGCCACTTCTTGGACTTGGAGCCCTGCTGAACCTGAGGTACCCTTTGTCACTGGTTCTTCTGTGACTGTTGTCGCTGTTGTTGTTGTTGTTGTTGCTGTGGGGCCCTATATGTCCCTAAAGAGTTCCTCTGATTCCCTTTCCATGAGTTCTTCTTATATCTAGAGGCCTGAGAAGAGGTATTGTGGTTCAGTGAACCATCCCTATAGTTCTATGGGCCCCAGACTATCTCTTCGGCCACTAAGGCCCTGTCTACCATGAACCTCAAGTTCCCTGAAGGTACCATGCATACCCTATCTAAAATTGTAGGATTTCATCCCTTGATGAACCTATTCACCTGTAGCATCTCATCTCCCATGTATTCAACATAGGGTAGGAGATCAAGAAACTTGCCCTCATACTGGGCTACTGAAAGACCCCGTTGTCGGAGGTCATGGAACTCGTATATACGGTGTTGTCTAAACTACTCTGAAATATACCACTCTCTTAAGAGCATGAGGAAAGCTCCCCGAGAGAGGGTATTGATGTCAATGAGACCCTTGGTCTCCTCATGCCTCCACCAAGTAGACGCTCCATCTCTGAGAAAAAGGATTGCAAACCGTGCCTTAAGGTTGCTGCCATAGTTTCGCAACCCAAAGCACCTCTCCATGATTAAAATCCAAGCTTCAGCTCCTGCCCCATCTACTTCTCCTGTGAAGGGAAGTGGTTTAAGCCTCATCAATTCTATAATCTGATTCCCGATATTGGGCGGTGCCCTATCGAGTCTTTGCACACCACCCCTAGGAACACCACCTGGTACTACAATGGATTCATCTTCCTGATCTATCTGATTTCCCCCTACTCTAGGAGGTGGGCTCCTACTTCTCTCTCTTTCCTGATTAACAGGTGGCATGCGGTCTAGTATGAGCCCGGCCAGGTTTTGAAAGGCCAACAAAAGTGCTGCATTAGGATCGGGAGGGGGTTCAGGAGGTGGACTCTGATCCCTCCTATGATCCTCTACTTCTAGTTGTACCTCCACGCGTGCTACGGGGATACATCATTGATGACGCCCTTGCTGACAGGCTTGACGAGTGACAAGTGGTATCCTACACATGCAAGACAAATTTAGTGATAACGTAGTGGGTTAGGTTCCCAATGTTGCTAAACATGGCTCTGATACCAAAACAATCACAAGGGTAACTTGTGCACGCAAAATGGTTCAAAGGGATTGACAAAACAAGAAAGGTAACAAGGAGAGGAATAGCTTTTAGAGCTATCCTAAAAGGATGCCTAAAGCTCCAAACTATATCTTCATACAAACTGAGGTAGTTGACCAAAAGTCAACCAAAGTTGGCCCAAAGTCAACTATTCTCTGAAATACGTGAAAGTTACACACTAGGGTTTGCTAGACATAAGGAAGTCTTGCACATGCAAATTGAGACGGTAAGACTAAAGTCAACTAGGGTTGACCAAAAGTCAACCATTCCTCAAAATACATGAAGGAGGGTCACTAGGGCCTACTAAGGACTAAAGAGGACCAAGGCACGCAATTTGAGAATAGTTGACAGAAAGTCAACCCATGTTGACCAAAAAGTCAACTATCTCTGAAAGGCACAAAATTTATACCCTAGTGTCCAGAGGCTACAAGGAACATTAGGTGTAGAAATCAAAGACAACAGTCAAGTTTGGATCACGGTTGACCAAATGTCAACCGTGGATGAAATCGGTTCAAGGGTGGCGGTAAAAATGTCTAAATGCTTATTTACTTTTAAAGAGTAAAATAATTATATATCTACGTTAAAAACCCCCTCATAAAATTATTAAATATTATATTCCTTACTCTATAACAACTATAAAGATAAATGATCAAAATAATAAACTATAACAGTCTAATGTAGGTCTCACATCCACCCCCTGTAGGCATGAACTTCCTCCTAGAGTTCATCAAAGAGGTGAGGGTACTATGATCTTCATCTATGTTGTGTCCTCCCAAGAGGTTGTAACCTCATCATAGCAATCCCACTGGACCCTAACCTGGTCTAGTTCTCTATCTCGAAGGCTTAAAGTCTGTCGAGCCAATATACAAATTGGCTCCAATGCCAGCTGTCCGTCCGACTCCACCTGCAAAGCATCCCAATCTATCACATGAGACTCATCATATATATACTTCCTCAAAACTAAAACATGAAACACATTGTGGATGTGTGACAGGCTAGGTGGCAATGCTAAATGGTAAGAAACTGGTCCTATTCTCTCAAGGATCTCAAAACGTCCAACAAAATGGGGTGCTAGCTTAGAGCCCTTTCCAAAATGGGTTGGACTCTTATGTGGTCACACTCTCAAGAAGACTCTATCTCCAACTAAATAGGCTCGATCAACCCTCTTCACATCTGCATACTTCTTCTTCCTATCTTGAGCTTCCTCAAGTCGCTACCTAATCAAACTCACCTGCTGCTCCATATCTCTGACTAGCTCAGGACCAATGGAAACTCTATCCTCGATCCTATCCTAACTAAGTGGGGTCCTACATGGCCTACCATAAAGATCCTGATAGGGAGGCATACCCAAGGAAGTTTGGTGCCCATTGTTATAGGAAAACTCAACTAGGTGTAGGTATTCTTCCCACTGGGTCTAATGGTCCATGACGTACATGCGAAGCATGTCCTCTAACACTTGATTGACCCTTTCAGTCTGCCCATCTATCTCAGGATGATAAGCCATACTGAAGTTGAGTCTAGTACCCATAGCTGCCTGAAGTTCTCTCCAAAAGGATGAAGTGAAGAGAGAATCTCTATATGAGATGATCTTATGAGGTACGCCATGAAGTCTGACTATATCTCACAAGAACACTTGTGCCACTGTTGGTGCGGTAAAGGTAGTAGGCACAGGTGAAAAGTGAGACACCTTAGTCAACTTGTCGACTGTCACCATGATGGCATCATGATGACGAGAAGACATAGGAAGACCTACTATGAATTCCATAGATATGGTGTCCCATTTCCACACTGGTACCTCATGAGGCTGAAGAAGACCACCTAGATGATGGTGTTCCACCTTCACCCTTTGGCACTCTAGGCATCTAGCTACCTTCTCTTCAATCTGCAATCTCATGCCTGGCGAATGATACAGTTGCCTCAAGTCAGCATGCATCTTCTTAACTCCAGGATGTGCTGCATAAGGGGCCCTATGAGCCTCAAGCATCACAATATCATGCAATCCACTGGAAGAAGGTATATAAATACATCCTCTATGATGCAATAGTCCATCAGACTCTAAGGCATACTCAGAAAAATTCCCCTCAAGTGGCCTCTAAGATCGAATCAACTCACAAACCTCCATGTATGTCTCATCCTCTTGTAAGTGGTGAAGGATACAATCTCTCAAATCTGTGCTAGTAGACATAGAAGAAAGCTCATGCCACCTCCTACTCAAGGCATCTGTGACCACGTTCTCTTTCCCTTTGATGTAATGGACATCAAAATCATATTCACATAAGAACTCCATCCATCTTCTCTACCTAGCATTAAGGTTCGGCTAAGTGAAGTTGTACTGAAGACTCTGATGGTCTGAATGAAGTTCAAACCAATGTCCTAAGAGAAAAAATTTCCATCTAACTAAAGCATGCACCACTGCTGTGAGCTCTAGGTCATGGGTAGGGTAGTTGAGCTTGTGAGTCTTTAGTTTCCTAGACTCGTAGGCTATAGCTCACCCACCTTGCATAACAACCACTCCCAAACCATCTAAGGAAGTATCTATGCATACCATAAAGTTTGTGGAAGGCTCTAGAATAGCTAGAATGGGTGCACTGGTAAGTGCTCTCTTGAGCTCCTGAAAATCCTTATCACACTTCTTAGCGCATTCAAAATTCTTTCCCTTACACTGGAGAGAGGTAATGGGGTGTGCTACTTGAGAGAAACCATTAAAAAAATGTCTGTAGTAACCGACTAAGCCCATGAAGCTCCTAACTTTGGTCACAGTGGTAGGTGCTTGCCAATCCATGATGGCATCAATCTTCGATGGGTCTATTGAGATCCCATCACCTGAAATAACATGGCCAAGGTACTTGACCTATGCTTTGATACCAAAATGTCATGCCCAAAAGTTGGGAAAAAACACACTTCGACAAGCTGCCATACAACTGATTGTCTCTAAGACACTGCAAAACTTGCCTCAAGTGTTCCTCGTGCTCTTTCTCATCCTTGGAATATATCAAGATGTCATGAAAAAACACAACTACAAACTTGTCAAGGAAGGTTCAAAATACTCTATTCATAAGGCTCATGAACATAGTTGGAGCATTTGTAAGACTGAATGGAACCACAGTGAATTCATAGTGGCCATATCTAGTGCGTAATGTGGTCTTGTGAATATCACTATCCACGATCCTTAACTGATGGTAACCCAATTTGAGGTCTATCTTTGAGAAGACTTGGGCACCTTACAACTTATTGAACAAGTCATCGATCCTACGAAGTGGATACCAATTCTTGATGGTTACCTTGTTCAACTATCGGTAATCCATGCACAACCTAAATGAGCCATCTTTCTTCTTCATGAAGATAACTAGTGTACCCCAAGGAGAGACACTAGGATGAATGTGTCCTTTATCTAACAGTTCTTCAAGCTAAATCTTGAGCTCATTAAGCTCATTAGTGGTCATCCTATAAGGTGCTCTGGAAACTAGCTCAGCTCCTAGTACGAGATCAATGTGAAAGTCTACTACCCTACAAGGAGGCATACCAGGTAGCTCTGACGGAAACACATCTACAAACTCTTGAAGGATGGGGAATTCATCAAGAGAAGTTTCCTTTTCTATCTCTTCTTCCCTATCACTGATGGTGATGGCATACAAATGGCATCCCTTCCGCATGCATCGCTTAAGCTGCATGGTGGATATCACACAGAGGGATACTGGCCTATGAACCCTAGTAATAACTATATCTATACCATCATCATCCAAACATTCAATCCTCTTCTTATGAAAATATAGCTTGGCTCTGTGGGCACTTAGCCAATCCATGCCAAGGACTAGACCGTAAGATCCAAGGGGAGTAACTCTGAGATTAGCTATGGTGGTCATCCCACCAATCTGAATAGGGAAATCACTAACCATCGAGGTTACGTAAACTCTAGCTCCTGAAGCTAACTCTACTTCCCAACTAACCTCCTGACTAGCTGCCACTATCCTGCAATGTTCCACAACTGATGGAGAAATAAAGGAGTCAGTGGCTCCTGTATCAAAAAGAATAGTAACATCACTACCTCTAATCTTACCTGAGGCCTCAATAATGGTAGCCTGGTGCTCTACCTGATGATTGTCCACTACTATAAAAACCATGTGGGATTTCCCCCTGTCCCCTACTGTAGGTTCTAAAACTACCATACACTAACTACCACCCTATGGGCACTCGCTAGCTAAGTTCCCCATGGCAACACATGTGTAACATGGCCCCTGTGACTGAACCTGAACACCAGGAGGCCTAGAATACTGTGATCTTGCAGTCCTAGATGAACTGCTATAACCTCCCTTAGAGGACTGTTGGGTCTGTGCTGGAGGAGTATAAGGTGCCTGAGATCTTTGGTCCTTCTCAGGACCCTGAGACTGCCACTACTTGGACTTGGAGCCCTACTGAACCTAAGGTGCCCTTTGTCACTGGTTCTGTTGTGACTATTGTGGTTGTTGTTGTTGTTACTGTGGGGCCTTATATGTCCCTGAAGAGTTCCTCTGATTCCCTTTCCATGATTTCTTCTGATATCCACAGGCCTGAGAAGAGAAATTCTGGTTCTGTGAACCATCCCTATAGTTTTATTGGCCCCGGACTATCTCTTCGGCCACTAAGGTCCTGTCTACAGTGAACCTCAAGTTCCTTGAAGGTACCATGCATACCCTATCTGAAATCATAGGATTTAATCCCTTGATGAGCTTGTTCACCTTTAGCTTCTCATCTCCCATGTATTCAACATAGGGTAGGAGATCGAGAAACTTGCCCTCATACTGGGCTACTGAAAGACCCTGTTGCCGGAGGTCATGGAACTCGTCTATATGGTGCTATCTAAACTGCTCTGAAATATACCGCTCTCTAAAGAGCCTGAGGAAAGCTCCCCAAGAGAGGGTATTGATGTCAATGAGACCCTTGGTCTCCTCATGCCTCCACCAAGTGGAGGCTCCATCTCTGAGAAAAAGGATTGCGAACCGTTCCTTAAAGTTGCTTCCATAGTTTCGCAACCCAAAGCACCTCTGCAGGCTTAAAATCCAACCTTCAGCTCCTGCCCCATCTTCTTCTCCTGTTAATGGAGGTGGAGTCTAACTTTGGTTAACCTCACTCTCTCTTCTACCCAAGTTTCTTTTGACTTCACCCTTGGAGAGTTAGGATGTGGTTTAGTTTAGGATTGGTTAGATTTACCTCACCCTTAGGTTAAGCCTTGCTCATGTTGGAGGTTTTCCTATTTAGGGAAGATTTTAGGATGAGTTGAGTGTTCACCCACTCTCTACCCTTAGAGACAAAATTCAGTTTGAAGGAGCCTTTGGAGAAGGAAGCTTAGGAAGGATAGCTCATCACCATTCCTCTTCACACCTTAGCTTGGATTAAGGTTGGAATTCTTTTAAATTTATTGTTTGTGTTTATTTGTGTCCCTGAGCTCAAGGACTCCATTAATGGAGTCTTATGTGTTTTGAATCTTTTATTTTATGTTGAAAAATTAAATGTTTTTTTTATGTCTTTATTATGTGCTTTATTTTGAATGGGTCTTCAAGGTACACTCACCCTTGGGAGAGCAGAGTAGCCTTGGAGGGGTAGTTGGAATTTATTCTTGTTAAGTGTAGAATCTCTCATGTGAGGAGGGATAAACTTGGGGTAACATGATACCCATGAAGCCAAGATGGGCCTGAGGGCATTTAGGAGGTATAAGGAGGTTAATCAGGGCAACATCTTGTAAAGATGGTCCTTATCAAGTCCATGTGAGGCTTGTATATTCTATGTGTATTCTTGGCTTTCTCCTTCAGTGAGGTCTACCACTACCCCTATTTTTGGAGTGTCTCTTGGAGATACTTCCTCTTGTTCATCTTGATGTTGGAAAGTTTTCTTGTGTTTGAGTTTTTTTTCATTTCTTGCTTGTTGGGTGTTTCTGTTTGTAACCCGTTCCAGATTGGATCCCCAAGCTTGGGGGTGGCCTTGTAAAGGCCTAGGTTGGGAGGTGAGCCTCCATGGTCAACCTCAACATTTTTGTTTAGGTTCTTGAAGGGATAGCGAAGATGGATAACACCCTTATGGGGAAGATGGGTATGACTGGAAAATCATCATTTTGTAACCTTTATTTTATGAAAAGAAAACTTCATGGATTCTACTTTGTATTAAGACCCTTATGAGGTTGTAGACTTATACTTTTGTTAATTTTCTTACCATGTTTCTACATGGAGGTTGAAAGGGAAAAGGTATTCATGATTTGTTTTATAAATTGAGAAAGCTTGCAAAAATTATGACATGCATTTTACCCTTATTAAATTACCATTATGTTAATATTGCAATAAAAGAAGAGAATTCAATAAATTCATTGCTCTTATAAATGTAGAAAATTACCATATAAATTTAAGCTTTTCAAATTTAGTAATTACATGTTTTTATATATATTGGATTCACAAAACAAACAATGAAGGTATTCTAAACTGAGATAGAAGTTAAGTTAATAAACTATTTGGAATTAATGTTTCTTGAGAGAAATAATTATGTTCTTATTTTGTTTCTTCGCATATTTTGAAAATTACTTTAAAAAAATATATATGCTCAAATTTACATTTTATTCCACCATTGATAGTAGAATAAAATATAGAATGAAACCATGTATTTTTTTATTTTTTTTAAATCTCCTGTATAGTTGTTGTTCTGAAAAATACAGTCGGGTTTCCACCAGTAAAATTAATTTTTAAATTTAAAAAAAAAACATTTATATATATTATTTTAAATGGAGTAGTATGTGTAGAAACATTTATTTAAAACATTTTATGCTAAACAAAAAAATAATAATAAAGCGACTGTAGTTTTAAAAAAAAAAAAGAGATTAAAATTTAACTTTTGGGGAGCGCCAAAACCCCCGAAAACCCGTCAGTGTGCAACTTTTTTCGTGGGGACCGCACGACCCGCGGGCTACCCACTATGCACAGCATAGTGGGGAGGCTTCGCTGACTGGCGTCGGCCACCCCACGTCCTCCCCATGTGCGTTAGGTTTTAATACCCCTGGGCAGTGGTGCCGCCGGTTGCGGCCACCACTGCTCCACCCCATTTTTCCTCCCTTTCGCCCCGTGTGGCCATGGACACCCTGTCGCCGCTGCCTTTAAAACCCTGTGCGCTGCTTTTGACCCTTGCCGCTCTCTACTCTCGGCGGCCGCCACTGCGGTTCATCCGGCTGCCTCCCCCAACCTTCTCTCTTTAATTAAATTTGTTTTTTTTTTAATATATCTATTAATTATTTCGCTCTTTCTAGTATATTAACATGGCGTTTTAGATTAGATTTTCATTTATATTTTATTTTCTTAGATTGGATTTGTATAAGTAGATTTGATTTATATATAATAATATTTTAATCTTTAGGTAGTTAGTATTAGATTAATGTAATAAAGTAATATTGTTTATTTACTTTTTTTTCCTTAAATACATTAGCAATGTTATTATTTTTTTTAGTTATTAATATTATTTATAATGAATTGTTAAGTAGCTTTATGATTAGATAAGGCTTCATCCATTTTTAGAAATTAGTTTATATTTAAAAGGGAAATCTTTTTTTTTTGTTCGTGTATTTTTGCCCAACTTTTGGGCATGACAAAAAGATACATTCAAAGAAGACATGGTGGACAAATTCAGAATTACGGCAAATGGAACAGATGTTTGGTAACCCCCTCAGTTTGTTGAAGGGGAATTTATGTAGGATAAACCTCCAAAGGAATCACTAAATATTAGGTTCAACTGGGATGTGAGAAAGCTTAATAAAGTTTTTGGACCAAGTCGAGTTATCTAGAGAACAATTCCAGTTTTTGTTAAGGTGTTAAAAACTAACAGACCTATGGGTCAACCATTTGTAAAGGGTTTTGGACTTGATATTCTAGAGGTGGGAACCATCAGGCCAGGATAGGGTTTCCAATGTATCTAAGGTGGTGTCAAAGATTTTGGGAAACATAAGACAGGAAATTCCCTTGCTGATCATGGAATAGGTTCTCTTCTAAGCCACTGCGATTTCAAATCTTGTTGAGAGTTCATCCCATGAGTTAAGATTATCCTAAGACACAATATCTATTAATTTTCATATGCCCTTTTTCTACACACTTCTTTGTAGAGAATCCTTGTACCTTGGCAAGAGGCTTGTACTTATATGATAAGTTCCACCATATAGATCTATTGCGACATAATTTATTGCTTATCACCAACTTATTACCCCAAACAATGTGTTTCATGATTACTTTCCAACACTTCCAAATAGATTGGAATACCACTGATCCTCCCACTTTATATTCAATATCCAGGGATATGATATCACTAAGATGGAATGTTTTCCACTCCTTAGACTGCACTGGTTGTGCTCTGCAAATGTTGTTTCAAATTAGTATCTTCCACGACTCTTCTCCTTATGTGGCTTTACAAATCTATTTAGTAGCTAACACAATACCCTTCATCCTCAGATCTTTAAGGCCTAAACCACCAATTTATTTATTCCTAGCACACCACTACTGAATAATAGCATGCCTCTTCCTTAAACCTTTCCCATATGACAAAAAATAGTTCCTAATGATCTTCGGGGTAGAATTGATCTGTTGTAAATTGAAATTCTAGGCTAAAGAGTAGTAGATAGCATATGAGGAAAAGATCTTTTGACATACTTGAAGTCTACCAGCCAAGGAGAGGAACTAATTATTCCACTTATTGAGCTTTCTTTCAATCTCAACCTTAATCCAGTCCCACATGTTGGCAAGGTTTGGATTAACTACAAAAGGTATCCCCAAGTATCTAACAATATGATTTGGACCTCCCCAAATAAAAGAATATTTATGGCTCCAAATAGGAGCATATTTTTTCCACCCTAACAAATAGATTTAAATAGCGATATCTTACTCCCTCGAGAAACACACTCCCTGAAGCAACACATAAGAGATCAAGTTTTTACATGAGAATCCACAAATTTTCTTTTGTGAGTTGAAATAAGATAGAGGTATCATCAGCAAAGTGAAAATTATAAATTTCCTCATTATTGGGGAGGAGGATGCCTTTGAATCTAGGGGGTGGAGACATATCTCAACAGGTAGTGAAGAGAGTCAACAACAATAACAAAAAGAGTAGGTGGAAGCGAGCATCCTTGTCTAATAGATCTTGAGAGCTTAAATTGTTTTGATCTGGCTCCATTTACCTCTACACAAGCTTGAGCGCCTTGCATTAGGGTAGAGACCATTCTACAAAAGTGATCTGGTAAACCAAGAGCTTCCTGTTGGAGATTTGATTCTGAAAAATTGATTGTATGTTTGTCATTGACGACAACATATAATACATAGCAGTACTCCTGTATGAACTTATCCATATGATGACATGAAGACCAACATGGATAGATACATGTTGTTGACATGTTTACTATGCTATGTTCATACACCCAGAATCAGATATGATGTTTCAGTAAAGATATGTAATTCTGTTATTGATAGTTACAGTTCTGGAGGATTAACGGTTTAAGGCCGATGTATTTAGCATAT
Source organism: Thuja plicata (assembly GCA_018584345.1). NCBI lineage: Eukaryota > Viridiplantae > Streptophyta > Pinopsida > Cupressales > Cupressaceae > Thuja > Thuja plicata. Next base: position 2,618,040 of record MU225132.1, read on the forward strand.
TAATAGAGTTGCGCGTATCTCCTGCATATGCATGTGTATATTCATCATAAGTTATGAGTTGTTGATTTTAATCTAAATGCGCTAATTGTGTTTCAAGAAGATTACAATGTTATGGTCAAATTGGTGAAGCCAACTTAGTGAAGTGATGCGTTTGTTCAACATTGACTTGCATGGTTGTAATTATACTTGCGCACTTAGTAGAGATAACAAGGATGTTATGAAGAGTTTTCTAACAGGTCCCATGATCTCATAATTGGAGTATGTATTTATACAAGGTCATTTATGATAAGAAAAGTTGTGAAAGCCAGAGATTGACAAGCAGAGCAGAGTGTTGATACAACAAAGCTATATTTATCATATGTTGATAATATAGATGTTTATGTTGAATCATTCAGAATATAGATTAGATTGTTATATTTCTTTACAAGAGGTTCAAGCATCAGTGCATAAAAGGAATTGATCAGATAAGTAGGGTCACATACAACAGTTCATTGTGTTGATACAGTATGTATCAAATATTCTGAAGGTTGTAGCCTTCACCATTTGGACAGTGAGTCCTCAGACAGTGAGTCCTCCACCCATAACAGGGTTCTTTTAAAAGACTCCTAACAAGGTCTGACCCTTAACCAGGTCAAATATACTACTACATTGTATTGTACAACTCCTAACAGGGTTGAAGAATCTTTTAACAAGGATTACTATAAACAATATAGTTCTTTGTGGGTACTAATTCCCACTGGGGTTTTTACCATTTGGTTTCCCTATAACCAAATTGATGTGTTGTGTAATGTGTCATCTATATGTGTATTTACTTTATATAAATCTAGATTAATAAGTTCAAAAGATTTAAAATTGTAGATAACTGATTCACCCCCCCTCTCAATTATCTCTGAAGTATTCTAATAATTGGTATCAGAGCCAAGTGCCTTGGAAAAGAAGCCTAACAGCTTAAGGTAGATCAAGATGTCATACTTCAAAAAATATATCCCTAAGTTTGATGGAGAGAACTATTTGGATTGGAAGAACAAAATGATAACACATCTACAATGCATTGGATTTAAGATCTTTGAGATTGCCACACAAGAGGCTGAAATTCCATCTCTAAAAGACCTTTCAAATGATGATGCTACTAGAAGACAGAAGGAAACATTTACCAATAATGCAATTGCCAAAGAAGCCCTAATCAACGCCTTATTTGATAGTGAATTTTCTTAGATCAAGAAATTTGAAAAATCATACATCATATGGAAGTATTTTAGAAGACATGTTTGAAGGAGATGTTCAAGCAAAGAATGCACGCAGGAAGACATGGAAGAAGAAATACAATAGTCTTGAGATGTTACTAGAAGAAAAGATTAGATCATATAATCAGAGGATAAATGAAGCAGTATCTGGAATTAGAAACAATGGAGGAGAAATATCAGAAGAAGATATAATGGATAAGTTGTTAACTACTTTGACATCAGACTATGAAAACAAGATCAATATTCTAGAAGAAACTATGCAATTCTCACAAGACTTCAAGAGAGAGACTTTGATCAGCAAACTCTCTGCATTTGAGATATCAAGATTGAAGACTGAACCTAAGAATGAAACATCCTTCAAAGCTTCAATACATGGTAAGAAATCCTCACACATCTCTAGTCATAATGAGAATGGAGAAACCGATGAAGAACTAGAAGAAATAATTGCCACGATTGCTAAGAGAGAAAAGAAGGGAAAAGGAAAGTATGAAGGAAAACTTTCATTCAAGTGTTTTTCATGTAATAAGATTGGTCACTTTGCATCTAAGTGTCCCACAAGAGTTAAGAAGTTTAGATCAGACTACAAACCTAAGTATAGGAAGGAATGTTACCATGCTGAAGAAGGTGTAACTAATGAAGATTCAGGAGAAGATGAAATTTGATTCGTTTCCCTTAAAGACATGGAAAGGTTTTCCAAAAATATGGACATTACAGATAAAGAAGAAGATCATGAATTAGCCTTAATCTCCAAAGCAGATATCAGAACTGATTGGATCATTGACAGTGGATTTTCACACCACATGACAGGTGACAAAGATAGATTTTTTCATCTAGAAAAAATACAAGGGTGGTATGGTTAGATTTGGAGATAACACTCCTAAACCTATCATAGGCAGAGGTTCCATCACCCTAGATAGAAAGAATAAGAAATATGATGTTCTATATGTTGATGGATTACATCGTAACTTGCTAAGTGTTGGACAACTACTTGACAAAGGCTATCATTTGGAGTTCAAAGACAACAAGTGCATCATTAGCAACAAGGATGGAGACATGATTGAATCAGGCTCTAAAACAAAAGGTAATGTTTTTTTATCTTAATTCAGATGTGAGTTATTTTGTTGCAAAGGTGGATGATAGTTGGTTATGGCACAAGAGACTTTGTCATATCAATTTTGATAATATAGTAAAGATTAGTAATGTCAAGCCAGTTAGAGACCTACCAAACATTGCAAGAACAGTTGACACAATTTGCAAGGAATGTGTTATGGGTAAACATGTAAGGAGTTCCTTCAGAAGCAAGCAGACCTTAGCTGAAGACAAGTTGGACTTAGTGCATACAAATTTATGCGGCCCAACTCAAACAAGATCATACTATGGTGAAAGGTACTTTATTATGTTTGTTGATGATTTTTCTAGGATGATGTGGGTTTCATTCTTAAAAGAGAAGTCAGAAGCCCTTGAGAATTTCAAAATATTCAAAGCTAAGGTTGAGAATGAATTTGGACTAAAACTAAAATGTTTAAGATTAGATAGAGGAGGAGAATTCACCTCTGACAAGTTTTATGACTACTGTGAAGAACATGGAATAAAAAGGCAGTTGAGTGCCCCCAGAACACCTCAGCGAAATGGAATTGTAGAAAGGAGAAATAGGATTATACTTGATACAACACGCACCATGATGATTGAAGGAAAAGTGGCACACACCTATTGGAGAGATGTAGTAAACACAGCAGTGTATACTATCAACATAACACAATTGAGACCAGGCATGGACAAGACACCCTATGAACTTTGGTTTGGCAATGTACCCACAGTAAAATATTTTAGAATATCTGGCAGTAAGTGCTACATCAAGAGAGATGACAGTATTGGAAATTTTGATGCTAGAAGTGATGAAGGTATTTTTCTTGGTTACTCTACAAAAAGCAAAGCTTACAGATGTTTCAATTTAAGATTAAAGAAGATAATTGAAAGCACGCATGTTAAGATTGATGAGAATTTTATGATTCAAGAGAGGTACTATGAATATGCACCTTTGATTGAAGAAGAACCCAGACCCAACAGTAAAAATACTATGATTGAAGAAATTTTTGATTACATTGATATCTCATGCAATGACCCTAATTCAAGCAATGAAGAACAATAGATTATAGAGGAAGAAGTCACACCTAAGGTTTCTAAGTTTACATCCAAATACCACTCCAAAAATCATATCATTGGAGATCAAAGCAGTAGTGTTTTGACCAGATCAAAAGCAAAGAATCTAACAATGGATGAAGAGGTATGTTTACTATCATAGATTGAACCTTTAAGTGTTGAAGATTCTTGTAATGATTTTGATTGGAAAAATGCAATGAAAGAAGAAATAGATCAGATAATCAAGAATGACACATGGGAATTGGTTCCTAGACCAAGTGATAAAAATGTGATTGGAACAAAGTGGATTTTCAGAAACAAAATGAATGAAGAAGGTACTATAATAAGAAACAAAACAAGATTAGTATGTAAAGGATATGCGCAAAAAGAAGGAATAGACTACACTGATACATTTGCCCCATGTGAGCAGACTGGAAGCCATAAAATTACTTTTGGCATATGCAAGAATAAAAGATTTTAAATTTTATCAAATGGATGTCAAATCAACTCTTTTGAATGGTGACTTAAAAGAAGAAATCTACATAGAACAGCATGAAGGATTTAACCTTTCAGATAGACTAGACATGGTATGCAGACTAAAGAAAGAACTCTATGGACCCAAATAGGCCCCAAGAGCATGGTATGAAAGATTAGATGGATATCTCACCAAGATTGAATTCAAGAAAGGAGCAGCAAATTGCTACTTGTTCACAAGAGAAACACCTAATGGATTATTATTGGTTTCCATATTTGTTGATGACATTATCTTTGGAGGTATGAAATGCAGAATGAATTTGAAATGAGTATGATTGGTCCTATAAAATACATTTTGGGATTGAATGTAAAATAGACAAATAAAGGAATATTCATTAATCAGTCAAAATATGTGAAGGAAATGTTGAAAACCTTCAAGATTGAGGATTGCAAGCCTGTATGTACTCCTATGATCATAGGAAGTAAACTTTCAAAAGATGATGACTCCACATCAGTTGATAAAACATTGTATAAATCTATGATTGGAAAGCTTATTTATCTAACTCAATCAAGACTTGACATATCTAATGTAGTTGGCATTGTTGGAAGATTTGCAGTTGAACCCAAGCATAATTACTTAATGGCGATAAAAAGGATATTCAGATATCTTAAGGGAACTATAGACTATGGTTTATGGTATCCTAAATTAGAGAATACACAACTTCATGTGTATACTGATGCAGATTGGGTAGGTTGTATTGATGACAGGAAGAGCACTTCAAGAGGAGTAGTATTTCTTGGAGAAAGGTTGGTATCTTGGACAAGCAACAAGAAAAATTGTATTTCTCAGTCAACGGCAGAAGCAGAATATGTTGCAGCAGCATTGAACTATACAACAATTGTCTGGACCAAGTAGATGGTGAAAGACTTTGGTAATCAGGTTGACTATCCTATTTTTATTCATTGTGATAACACCAGTACTATTAACATGTCTAAGAACCCTATGATGCATGCAAAGACAAAACACATAGAGATAAAGTACCATTTTCTAAGAGAAAAAGTTGCAGACAAGGAAGTGACATTGGACTATGTAAGCACAAAAGATTAGATAGCAGACATTTTCACAAAGCCTTTAGAAAAAGATAATTTTGAGTATCTAAGGGAGAAGTTGGGATTCATTCCCTCTCCTAAGTTTTATTAAAGAAAGTAGCAAGAACATCAGTCTTGTGTGACTGATGAATGGTTGACTACTCTACTTCTGGAGTAGTACCTATGCATAATGGTTTATGGCACCCTTTTCCATTGATGTCAATGGGGGAGTATATACTAAAAACAAAGAACACAAACAAAGAGAAAAAAAAAAGGAACACATACAAGGAGCTTATACTCTGGGGGAGTATACATAGTCTATGTAACTGCAGCAATATAGATGAATCTTTGATGAGGATATTGAGAATATTGTAAGAGAAAGAAGACACCATGAATAGAATAGTGTAGATAAATCTTTGATGAGGATATTGAGAATATTGTAAAAGAAATAAGACACCATGAACAGAAGTATTTTTTATCATATGTTTCCATCAATGCCAAAGGGGGAGATTGTTAGAGATTTGATTATGAACAGTTGATTGATTTTATGTTTGTCATTGACAACAACATATAATACATAGAAGTACTTATGTATGTACTTATCCATATGATGAAATGAAGATAAGCATGGATAGATACATGTTTTTGACATGTTTACTATGCTATGTTCATACATGCAGACTCAGATATGATGTTTCAGTAAAGATATGTAATTCTGTTATTAACAGTTACAGTTCTGGAGGATTAACGGTTTAAGGCCGACCTATATAACATGTTAATAGAGTTAAGTGTATCTCCTACATATGCATGTTCATATTCATGATAATTTATGAGCTTTTGATATTAATATAAATGCACTAATCATGTTTCAAGAAGATTACAATGTTATGGTCAAATTGGTGAAGCTGACTTAGTGAAGCGACGCGTCTATTCAACATTGACTTGCGTGGTTGTAATTATACTTGTGTGCTTAGTAGAACTGACAAGGATGTTATGAAGATTTTTCTAATAAGCTACAAGATCTCATAATTGGAGTATGTATTTATACAAGGTAATTTATGATAATAAAAGTTGTGAAAGCCAGAGATTGACAAGCAGAGCAGAGTGTTGATACAACAGAGCTATATTTATCATATGTTGATAATATAGATGTTTATGTTGAAGCATTCAAAATATAGATTAGATTGTTATATTTCTTTACAAGAGTTTAAAGCATCAGTGCATAAAAGGAACTGATTAGACAAGCAGTGTCACATACAACAATTTATCCTATTGATACAATATGTATCAAATATTCTGAAGGTTGTAGCCTTCACCATTTGGACAGTGCTTCCTTGGATAGTGAGTCCTCCACCCCTAACAAGGTTATTGTAAAAGACTCCTAACAGGGTCCGACCCTTAACTAGGTCAAATATACTACTACATTGTATTGTACAACTCCTAACAGGGTTGAAGAATCTTTTAACAGGGATTACTACAAATAGTATAGTTCTTTGTGGGTACTAATTCCCACTGGGGTTTTTACCATTTGGTTTTTCTATAACCAAATTGATGTGTTGTGTAATGTGTCATCTAAATGTGTATTTACTTTATATCAATCTGGATTAATAATTTTAAAAGATTTAAAATTGTAGATAACTGATTCACCCCCCCCCCCTCTCAGTTATCTCTGAAGTATTTTAGCACTTCCAACATCATGTATATTAAATTATATTATATTATATCATATGCTTTTTCATAGTCTATCAGAAGTTGGCCAATCTATTGTCTAGATTTTTTAGCCCAATCCATAACCTCCCAACATGTAACCAAGTTCTCCAATATGTATCTACCTTTGACAAATCAAGTTTGATTGCTATTGACCACAAAAGAAAGGATGTTTTCAATTCGAATATCAAGGATCTTAGCAAGGATCTTATAAGATACATTAACTAATGTAATAGGTTTCATATTTTTTATGAGGAATTTGTCCCCATCTTTCGGGATGAGTTTTATTAGGAAAGTATTGATCTCAGGGCCAAGGGATCCTCTTTTGTTAGAAATGGAAAAAGAAATATGTAAATAAGCAATACCAGGAAAGAATCTAAGCGAGTTAATGCATGAAAAGATATTACCATAAAATAGGAGAGAGAAAGCTTCAAGATCCAACAACATGAGACAAGATATTTGAAAGGGGAAAGCAAAGAAAACCCCTTGTGACATTATGAATGAGGCATGAAAAGCCTAAGAAGAGAGAGAGTGAGAGAGAGAGTGAATTGCTCATACAAGAGTTGAGAAGAGGAAGAAACCTCATCAGTCTAAGGAGAGAAGAAGAGACATCTCTTTAATAGAGATGTGAGAAAGGAGTTGCATGGTAACTCCCATATCTATGTATGCCACATTTCATAAAGTGTGTTCCACTTGTGTTATTTCCTCTTAAGGAGGAATCTAAGGGATACCTTGGTTTATCCCAATTAAATAATACAACCAAGGGATAATAAAAGATACATAAAATGAATTATCCTCACAAGAGGACAAAATAGCTGTAGGGATTCCATAGAAATCTCCTACTTACATAATGCAAGTAAAGATTAATTTCTAATACCCCCCTTTAATCTTTACTTGGGGTTTTACAAAAAGGGGTATTAAACCCATAATTTACAACAATCTGCAACTTGATCTTCAAGATGAAGTAATTTGATTGTCTTCAAGTGTGCAAGAATCCATATG
>MU225132.1:2648284-2726331 GCA_018584345.1 Thuja plicata
AGATGTTTCAATTTGAGATTAAAGAAGATAATTGAAAGCATGCATGTTAATATTGATGAAAATTTTATGGTTCAAGAGAGGTACTATGAATATGCACCTATGATTGAAGATGAACCCAGACCTAGCACCAAAGATACTGTTATTGAAGAAATGTTTGATTGCATTGATGTCTCATACAATGACCCTGAATCAAGTAGAGAAGAATCACAAATTACAGAAGAAGAAGAAGACACACCTAAGGTTCCAAAATTCACATCCAGATACCACTCTAAAGATGACATCATTGGAGATCAGAGCAGCAATGTTTTGACTAGATCTAAAGCAAAAGTTCTAGCATTGGATGAAGAGGTATGTTTACTTTCACAGATTGAACCTTTCAGTGTTGAAGATGCTTTTAATGATTCTGATTGGAAGAATGCAATGAAAGAAGAATTAGATCAGATAATTAAAAATTATACATGGGAATTGGTCCCTAGACCCAGTGACAAAAATGTGATTGGAACAAAGTGGGTATTCAGAAACAAGATGAATGAAGATGGTACAGTAGTAAGAAATAAAGAAAGATTGGTATGCAAGGGATATGTGCAGAGAGAAGGAATAGACTACACTGATACATTTTCCCCTATGAGCAGACTAGAAGCCATTAAGTTTTTTTTGGCATACGCAACATTCAAAGACTTTAAAGTTTATCAAATGGATATAAAATCATCTTTTCTGAATGGTGATTTGAATGAAGAAGTCTACATTGAATAGCCTAAAGGATTTAGTATTTCAGATGAACCAAACATGGTATGCAAATTGAAGAAATCACTCTATGGTCTTAAACAGGCCCCAAGAGCTTGGTATGAGAGACTTGATGGTTATCTCACCAAGATTGGATTAAAGAAAGGAGAAACAGATTATAACCTATTCACAGGGGAGACACCTGATGGATTACTATTAGTTGCCATATTTGTTGATGACATTATCTTTGGAGGTAATGACAAGCTCAGTACAACATTTTCAAAAGAAATGTAGAATGAATTTGAAATGAGTATGATTGGTCCTATAAAATAATTTTTGGGACTGAATGTAAAATAAACAGATAGAGTTATATTCATTAATTAGTCAAAACATGTGAAGGAAATATTGAAGACCTTCCAGATCAAGGACTGTAAGCCAGTATGCACTCCCATGATAACAGGAAGCAAGCTTTCAAAGGATGATGATTCCACAGCAGTTGATAAAACATTGTACAAATCTATGTTTGGTAAACTCATTTATCTAACTCAATCTAGACCTGACATATCTAATGCAGTTGGCATTGTTGGAAGATTTTTAGCTAAACCCAAGCAGAGTCACCTAATGGCAGTCAAGAGGATATTCATATATCTAAAGGGAACTATAGACTATGGTTTATGGTATCCTAAAGCAGAGAATGTCAAGCTTCATGTGTATATAGATGCAGATTGGGTAGGATGTATTGATGACAGGAAGAGCACTTCAGGAGGAGTAGTATTCCTTGGAAACAGGTTGGTTTCTTGGATAAGAAAGAAGCATAACTATATTTCTCAGTCAACAGCAGAAGCTAAATATGTTGTAGTAGCACTAAATTGCTCAACCATGGTTTGGATCAAGAAGATGGTTAAAGACTTTAGCATTCAAGTTGATTATCCTATTGTTATTCATTGTGATAATACTAGCACTATCAACATGTCTAAGAACCCTGTGATGCACACAAAGACAAAACACATAGATATCAAGTACCATTTCTTAAGAGAAAAGGTTGCAGACAAAGAAGTAAAATTGGACTATGTGAACACCAAAGAATAGTTGGTAGATATTTTCACAAAGCCCTTATCAAAGGATACTTTTGAGTATCTCAGGCAGAAGTTGGGAGTAATTCCCTCTCCTAAGTCTGTTTAGAAGAAGCAACAAAGACATCAGTCATTAAGTGACTGATGAATGGTTGACTACTCTACTTCTGGAGTAGTACCTGTACCTAAAATACTATGTCACCCTTTGCCATTGATGTCAAAGGGGGAGTATATAGTAAGGAGGAGTATGTACTGAGGGGGAGCATATACTCTAGGGGAGTATATACATGGAACAAAAACATAGACAGAGGAATTGAAGTAGTTTAGAGAAATCTTTGATGAGGATATTGAGAATATTGTTAAAGAAAGAGGACACCATGAATAGAGGATGTTTTTTATATCATATGTTGCCATCAATGTCAAAGGGGAAGATTGTTGGAGATTTTATTCTGAGTAGTTGATTGATTGTATGTTTGTCATTGATGACAACATATAATACATAGTAGTAATTATGTATGTACTTATCAGAATGATGATATGAAGACTTGTTTGGATAGATACATGTTGTTGAAATGTTTATTATGTTATTTTCATACACGCAGACCCAAATATGATGTTTCAGTAAGGCTATGCAATTCTATTATTGGCAGTTACAGTTTTGGAAGTGTAACAGTTTAGGGCCAATGTATATCACGTGTTTCTTGAGTTGTGCCTATCTTCTGTATATGTGTGTGTATATTCATGATTAGTTATGATTTTTTGATATTAATCCAAAGGCGCCAAACATGTTTCAAGGAAGAATGCAAAGTTAGAGTTAAATTGGTGAGGCCGACTTAGTGAAGCGTCATGTCTATTCAGTTTATACTTGTGCAGTCATAATAATGCTTGCATTCTTAGTAGAGCCAAAAAAGTTGATATGAAGAGTTGTCTTATAGGTCCCATGATCTCATACTTTGAAGAAGATACTTATAGCAAGTCAAAGGTGACACGCTAAGTGCAAATGATATGAAAAGATAAGAAAGATGTATAGAGCAGATTATCAGAGTTGGCTCATTCATCAAGAGTCTATGTGAAGAAGAAGTGAAAGATTGCAATACACTAGAACTGATCAAGATAGTAGGTCTACTCTACAGTTCATCATAATATATAGTGCATATTTTTTATACATAAGTTTGTATCCTTCACCATCAAGCAGTGAGCTTTTGGACAGTGAGTCCACCACCCCTAACAGGGTTATTTGTAAACGACTCCTAATAGGGTCCAACCCTTAACCAGGTCACTATACATATTCCATTGTAATTTTCAACTCCTAATAGGGTTGAAATATCTTTTAACATGGATTACTAAAAACAAGTATAGTTTATTGTGGGTGCTAATTCCCACCAGGGTTTTTACCATTTTTTTCCCCTGTAATCAAATTGTGTGTTGAGTATTGTGTTATCTGATTAAGAATTTACTTTGTTGTATTCTAAAGTTAAGGAAGTAAAAATAACTAAAGTTACTGATAATTGATTCACACCCCCCCTCTCAGTTATCCTTTGAGACTATTCTAACAACTTATAGATAAGCAAACTTGTTCAACCTGCTTCTTAACATGCTTGCTAGTAGGAAAAGTTGGTATAGTCTTAGGAAGTCCAATCATCTCATGAATTAGATCTATAGTGATGTAGATAGGAACATCACCAATCCAATATAGGTCATCATGTATCCTGCTTAGTAATATCTTAACCTATTCAGGCTCATAGAACTTGTGCGAGTTTGAATACTCAAGGATAGGATTATCATTGAGATGCACATATTCATCCTTGAATGAATAGTCTGGTTTCATCATAGAACCCATGAGAGATGCATTGTTGTTTTCTCCAACTATTTCCTTCTTGCAATAAACATATGCGCAGATGTCTTCTACATGTACGAATCCAAGCAGAATCCTAGAGAATGCTCCTTCAACATCATTTGCAACTTGGTTTAGTAGAGTTTCACGATGATTTTGAAACAACATGAGTGCTAGGGTTCCATTCCAATCATTAATTCATTCAAAAACCAACTAATCCTTTAATTTGTAGTGCTTTGATTCTCAATGCTTATCTTCTTTCTAAGTGCTTCAATCTTGAATGCAAAGTGAGGTTTTTAAGATCTTTTGATAATTTCAAACTTTGTTCTGAACGAAGTAAAGGCAATGTGTGAATGCATACAACCTTAATTCATGAACACATGCATGAATCCATAGGCACATACTCAAAGGTGAGTATACCAGCCACACAGGGGTTCAGAGCTAGAATATCTCCCCCTAAGACCATGAGGGTCAACTATCCAGAAGTAGAAGGTGCGTCCATTGAGGATGCATCTACTACCTTGTTCTCTTCATTATCCTTCTTTACTTTGACCCATATTTTATCTGAGTTAGCTTTAGCTTCCACAAACCTAACTTCTCCTGATTCTTCAAATGAAGACTTCTTAGGATTCTCTTGTCCTTTTTTTCTTGATCTGCAAGACCTTGAGATGTGTCTAGCCTTTCCACATGAGTGACAAATGATAGGAGGTCTGATGTTGTTAATCATCATGCTGCATTGCTTGGTTGTGTGTCCATTGTAATTACATATCTGACATGTAATGTTCTGCAAGTTTCTTTGAGGTTGATTTCTCTGATTGAATTGAAATTGATTCCTTTGGTTCAGTTGTGGCTGATTTCTTTGATTTGTTTTGCAATGAATAGCCCTACGACCAAACATATTGTAGGAGTAATAGTAACCATTGAAGGGTCTTACATTCTTACAATCTCTTGCCAAGTGTCCATGCTTGTTATAGGCATAACAAGTATAGTTGACTTCCTTGTGCTTATCTTTTGGTGGTTCTACTTTGGTCTCTGCATGATTCTCAATTTTCTTTTCTTCTGAAGATTCTATTTGAGCTTTCTTTCTTTCTTGTAATGAGTTGATCTCAATTTAATCTAGACTGTATCCCATACCAGTGGTATCACCTTTTAGTTTTTGTGCATAAAGTTGTGATTGGATTAGATCAGAACTTGTGTGTAGTTTTTCAATCTTGTCTTTTGCTCTTGATAATTCAGATTCAATCTTATTCTTGATGTTTTCCAGTTCCAAGATTTTGATATTGGCTTGCATGATTTCTTCATCTAACTATTTATTTTCTTTGTTCTTCTCTTCAATAGATATTAGGCTATCATTTAATTGATCATTCAATTCTCTATCTTATCATTTAAAGATAAGTTTTCTTCATTCAGTTTCTTGACCATTTTCCCCAAATCATTCATAGAGAAATATTTCAAATCTTTTCTTAGTTTCTTGATAAGCATTTGTGAGCCATCAAATTTTAGCTTAAGTTCCTCATTTTCTTTCTCAAATCTATCTAGATCTTCAAGGGCTTCTTCAATATTTTTTTTTAGATGTTTGACTTCTACTAAATCCATGATCTCCTCACGTGGTTAAAATGTTCTTTCAGAGGACCAAAGGTATGATACCAATTGTTGGAAACACTGAGAAGGGGGGGGGTGAATTAGTGTTTACCTATTTATTCAATTTCAGCAACTTTAAACATAAAAAAATTATATATCACTTGAAGCTTAACACAAGATCACATAACACATAATATGATCACGGGTAAACCTTGGTTAGAGGAAAACCCCAGTGGGAATTAGTACCCATAAATATTACACTAGTATAATTACCTGTTAAATTTCCTTTGGCCTATTAGGAGCAGCCTTTACAATGCAAGTATAATGACATGGTTAAAGGCCTGACCCTGTTAGGAGTCTTTTAAAAAAAACCCTGTTAGGGGTGAGGACTCACTATCCAAGAGCTCACTTCTCAATGAAAAAGAAGACTACAACCTCCCGAGAATAGATATGCACTATATCCAAAAGTGAATTGTTGTATATGACACAGATGTCTGATCAGTTCCAGTTATGCACTTATACTCTTATCTTCTTTAGGGGCTCTATCTCATGCTGACATCTTCACATTTCTCTACTCTACTTATTTCTTTGACACTTCCAATATATCTTTACATTGTGTATATATATGTTTATGCCTGAATAGATGTGACTATAAACAAGACCTTAGTCGGCCCAAAAATAACATACACAATGCTTCCAAACAAATTGGCTTAAGCATGTTTGCAATAATGTTTAATACATAGTTTAAAATTTATTACAATAGGCACTCGGCCTTTACATAAAAAAAATATTACATGCTAATGAAAGTCCTAAAGTTAGCTCCATACTCTCTACTCTAAACTATTAGTGTACTTGTTCTTCCTGTAACTTGTTCGTACTGATATTCCATACTATGCATGTATAGGGTAAGCATAACAACATACCATAGAGCTTAGTTCTGAATGTGCATATCCTGATGTGATCGTACGCACGTGTGATGATTCTCTGATTGACTGCAAGTCACTATTTTGTTCTATCTTCTACACTTAGTCAATTTTCACTTCATAGTTTACTGTCAAAACTTCATATGACTTTGTTGCCATAATAACAACACAAAATAAGGCATATACTCCTTGGGAGTCAAATTGCCAATAAAAGGTTTTTCCAAGATCTCACCTTTTGATTCCATCTACTAGTCTCATCCTCATGATTAACAATGCTCTCATTAAACCAGCTAATCACCTTGGATTCTGCAAGTATATCCTCGTCCTCTAAAAATTGACAATTGAGAGAAAAATCATCCTTCTTTACATTAATTGAATATGGGGAGTTAATAGAACAAAAGATGGCCAAAATGGGGTGGTGATCTTATAGGGACAAGGGGAGGACTAAGACAGGCTACCCATTATCAATGTCAAGGCATTTGAGATGCACATTATTGAAATAGAATCTATCTAGTCTATAAAATATCTTCTTATTCTCCTTGTGAAAGTTTGACCAAGAAAATGACATACCTTTTGATTTAGACTTTTTATTGGCTAGCGGGTCACAAAGGTTCAATTTTCAGAGTGCTTTGTTCCTAAAAAACATTTCCTCACCAATTTTGTCTTGAGGTCTCTCAACAATATTAAAATATCCAGTAATAACACAAGGGATGTCTTCAAGACCACACATCCACTCCCATAGCTTTATTCTATCCAAATTCTCATTGTGAGCATAAACCGAGAAGAGACCTATATCTCTATCTTGAGCTTTCAAAATTATCCAAACTACTCTATTACAAGGAGATCTTGCCCACACCTTTACCTTATTCCTCCATCTTGGACCTACTAGAATGGAAGTTCCTCCTTTGCCTCTATGATGGTTAGAAGAGAATGAGTCAACATATTTCAAAGTGCATTTGAGATAAATGTCTAAAGAGAAACCTATTGCTTTGGTATCTTGCAGTAAAAAAATATCAATACCATGTACCATTCTAAGAAATCTCTTGATAATGTGTTTAGTATCATGATATTAAAGTCCTCTCACATTCCAAAAGGCACATTCAAACATCATATCAGGCATTTAGTTTCCAGTGTTCATTAGGGATTGGAACGCCTTGAAGCAAATTGGGATATTGCATTTCTAAATCTTAGCAAGTTTGGAAATTCCTTTGGTGAGTGGGGGTCTTCCTCTTTTCCTTTTCATTGGTACCTCCACTACATATTTAGATTCCATGTCATCTATGCTAACATGTGGTGCATGATCACCCTAAAATCCATCAACTTCAAGCACACCTATGGATACATCATAAAAGGGTTAGATTACTAATTGGATCTAGGATCCAAAGTTTTCAATAAGTCCTACTTGTGAGACAAGGAGACACTAGGTATTGTTATAACCCTAAGTTTTCTACCTTAGTCAATTTTGGACAAATATTGGGTAGGATGGGTTAGACTAGTCTAGGAAACTTAAAGAAGTTTCAAAATGTTCAAATAACCCCTTTAAAGTCTTTAGAAGAGTCTAGGATTCAAACTATGCAAGGATTAGCACATTTGACAACTTTTGTCAAAAACTGTCAATGTTGTTATTTTTGCATAATGCAAATTTTGGTTGAAAAGTTGAAACTTTTGAATCCCAACATTCACAGAAACCTTTGTCAATTGGAATTGATGGGGCAATGTACTTGAAGGTTGAAAAACTATAATCCAAAGTTTTGGTGAACCTATTGTGAATTTTCATACTTTTGATTAATAAAATCAACTATTTTCTTTGTATTTTTTACTGTATTCTGAGTTGTACAGATTGCTACAGTTCCCAATGCACCATTGAAGGACACTAAAATTTTTACTATATTCCTACTTGAGTTTTTCAACTTGTTTGAAACTTTAAAGAGGAGGGGATTGAAAGATAGAGTGTTTTGATTGCCCACTGGTCACAGGAAGGGCCTACCTAGGGTTTCGAGAGAAAATCTTCTTCCCAAGAGATTCTACAATGGGAAAATCCTAAGACTTGGTGTAAAGAAGGTATTGAGGATGTAATATAATATTTACGTGGTCTCAGATTAGGAGGATATTGATGGAAGGAGGAATGATTAAACCCTCTGGACATGCATCTCTATGTGACTATCCAGAGTTTGGTATTTGAAGCACAACTCGGCCCACGGGTGGAATGAAGACTTGAAAACAAGGATACAAAGGTTTATAGTGATCCTACACATGACCCAATATTTTTTGTTGGGAATTGGAACCATTTTAAGACACTTTCTTGGTAAATGGAGACCTAATTGTTTATTAGGCCTAAGAGATATTTGTGTGACCAAGGAGTTGGGTGAATGGTCATAAGACCTAACTTAGGGGATATTGATGGTGAGTGGTTTGGAACATTTGAGGGTGATTAAGAATTTATTTTGTGGAATTCCTAGTAACTTTCTAAGTGAAATCCATTTTTGTTCCTTGTAGCCCTTTGTAGTCTTTGATATCTTGATGGTGTCTTTAGAGTGAATGGGTGTGGGATTTGTCTTTCACTGCATATAGAAAAGTGTATATCCTTGTGGAACCCTATTCCATCCCTTATTTGTGGTTTCTAGTTGTGTCTTAGTAGTACCTTAAGCATATTGAATACTAGTGGAAGTATCTATTGTTGTGTGTGTGTTTTTTTGGAACTTTGTCAGAGCCCTCGATTGTGTGGTTGTTGGACAAGGTCTTGAATCTTTGTGTGGTCTTTCCATATAGTTTGGGACTCTTCTCCAAGTAGTTTCAAAGAAACTAGTAGATCTTTGGAGGAAGAAAATTTTCAAACATGTTAGATGGGGGAGAAGACATTGAACTACCAAATAGAATTGCAAATGCAGAACTACTGAGAGTAGTGAAAGAACATGAAGCATAAAGGATGTGGATGAGGAAAGAAATGGAGAAGCTTAAGGAACAAGTCAAGAAAGGAAGTAGTGGAAACTTTGGAGTTGAAGAGGAGGGAAGTGATCAAGAAACCCCTTGGCAGGAGGAAGAAGAGATCCTTGTGGACCAGAGGCTACTTATGAAGACTTTGAAGTCTATGGAAAGAAGAACCGTGGACACTAAGATTTATCTTCCTATCTATAGTGGGAAGATGGATCTAGAAAAGGTCATGGATTTGGTTGATGCACTCACTAGTTTCTTTTACTGTGAGGATATACTAGAGCATCAAAAAGTAAAAATCATGAAGTCCAAATTAAAGGGATCTGCCCTAACTTGGTGGAATTTTAGTCAAGAAGAGAGGGTGAAGATGGATAAGAATCTAGTAGGCACATGGAAGAAGATGGTGGCCTTGGTGAAGGAGACTTATGTTTGAGAAGATCATGAATTTAAACATCATAAGAAAAGACAAAGTCTGAGACAAAAGGCGATTGATGTCTCAAGGTATGTAGAAGAATTACATAGGCTCTCAATGAAGTCCAAGATGGTGGAACCAAAGAGTGTCAAACTTGAAAGATATATGAAAGGACTAAGGATAAATATCCAAGATGATTTAGTTTTATGTTCTCCTATAACTATCCAAAAATGCTACCAACTACCATTGAAGGTGGAATAAAATCTAAAAAGAAAGCAAGAACAAAGTGGGAGAGAAAGAGGCCAGAGAGATTTTGTCAATACAGGAAGAGGGCTCATATGAGTGGAGGGTAATTCCATTTGGGTTTCCCAATGCCCCAAGAAAATTCATGAGGCTCATGAATGAAGTACTCAAACCCTTCCTTGGAAAATTTGTCATAGTATATCTTGATGATATCCTTATTTTTAGTAATGATAAAGAAGAACATTTGAAGCATCTTAAATTGGTCCTTGAAAGATTACGTAAAGAGAAAATTTTTATAAATTTGGAAAAGTGTGTTTTTATGCAATAGGATTTGGTCTATTTGGGTTTTCTGATTTCAGGTGGGAACATCAAAATGGACCCTGAGAAGGTGGAATCCATCCTAGGTTGGCCCTCTCCTAGGAAAATGATAGAATTTAGTAGTTTTTATGGAATTGCATCCTTTTATAGGAAGTTCATTAGAAACTTTAGTCATGTATGTGCCCCCATTCTTGAGACCATCAAAGAAGGACAAAAATGCAAGTTTATGTGGACCAAAGACGCAAAAGAATATTTCCAAAGGTTGAACCAAAAGGTATTAGAGAAACCCATCATAGTGTTTCCTATTTTTTGGAAAGTCTTCACCATTGAATGTGATGCTTCTAATCTTTCTATAGGGGTTGTCTTGAGCCAAGAAGGAAGGCCTATAGAATTTTTTAGTAAGAAACTTGTTGATTGGGATTTGTGACCGGGTCTTCCAATAGACATAAGTTGTCACCAGGTACTAGGTTACCAGCCAACTTCACCTGTAAAGGTTGTCTGGATAAATTAGATTCCCTGGGCCTTCAAGCACGTGAGAGTTGGGTCTTAACGGTGTGGGAGATAAGTTGGGCATTGTGACTATTTTGTTTGGGGGGATAGATGGTTATCTCGACTCATCTTCTCCAAGGATTTAGGTAAGTGGGGTTTCCTACAAGCATTCGTTAGTTACCAAATAAACTTCAAAAGATAGAGAAGGGTTCGTAATAATCCATCTATCTATAGTCATGCAAATACATTCAAAACATCAACCCAGCTCTAACATGCTACACTAAAATACTAAATGCATGCACAACCATCAGTTCATACGTATTCAATAACAAGGGGAAAAGAAGGTCGTTAATCTACTTTAATATATTAGAGAAAGGGACATAAGAAACATACAACATGAAAAGTATTAAGTCAAAGATCGAGAGACTAACAACAACATTGCCAGAATCCTTCTTTCTTCATTAATGGTGTTCTAGCATCACTAGTGAGTACATCAACAACTCCAGGGGAGCATCTATCTACTGAAAGCTTCTAAAGACTAAGGAGCATTGAGCTCTCCAACTATGAGAACTGAAAACTAAAAATGCTATAGCTATGGACTGCAAAATCATCAATTTTTCTGACCCTTGGAATGAGGTTGGACTTAATATTTATACACAAGCTTTCCATAAAACTAACCTAACTTAACTTTACACTCAACCAATAAAATACAATTTCTAGTGGTCGGTACTACCTACACCATGCTACAATGACATCTAGAAGAGAAGAGGTCTGAAATCTTAGAAGAATGAGATAAGAAAAGAAGTATGGAAGAATCAAGCTCAAGAAGAGAGCGAGAGGGAGAATAGAAGAAATCCCATCCCTCGAGGATCGAGGCTACATGCCTTATTAATGGAAAAGAGGGTCACTATCTCTAATGTGCTAGGTTTTATGTTGGAGTGGCACCTTGGGAAGACCATCTATCAGAATCATCTTTCAAGGTGACGTGCCCTACTGGAGTCACCTACTTCCTGACATCCTTATTAATTGTCTGATAATGATTGGTCGGTTACTGAGAACTTGGATGTGGGAAATCCAAAGAATACAAAATTATGGATTCAGAACTCGGAGATCTGGGAGCTTAAGCTCAAAGAATAAAGAATACAAAATATTTAGGATCGATAGAATTCTCCAGATGACAGGGAACCTTATTGCTCCTTATTGTTTCTGAATGCTTCCAAAACTTGGCTTATGCCTTCTTCATCTATATCCTTTATGTTGTCCCATCAGCCACATACAACCTCCAACTTCTCTTCGACTTCTTCGGCCCCATTCCAGAATTCATCCACCATCTTCATGGCATGATGTGCCTGTATCATCATCTTGGATAATCTTGATAACCTGCCTCTATCAAAATCTATGGAAATCGGATATAGAGACTCCATTCGCTCATAAAAGTTGCTGAGGACATAGTGTTGGAGATTTTCTTCTGTGCAAATAATTGATTATATGTTTTTCATTGATGACAACATATAATATACAGTGGTGTTCTATATGAAATTATTAGTACAGATGTTCTATACCTATGAGTGTTCAGTTCCATGGTTTATACATGTTCTAGATGCTATGTGCATTCACGCCGAGACTGATATGAAGTTTCAGTTGACTTATGTTAATAAGTTATGACAGTTATAGAGATTGAAAATTATCTGTGAAGAGCCGATGTAATTACATTTATTGATTTGTGCCTATCTTTGGGATATGCATGTTTGTATTCATGTTTATTTATGAGTTAAAGATAATTATCTAAAGGAACCAAACATGTTCTATCAGAATTGTGAAGTTGGAGTTAATTTGGTGGAGCTGACTTTGTGAAGTGTCGTGTCTATTTAGTATGAGTTTCATGTTTCTAACCAAGTTTTATGGATGATGTGGCTAACTAAAGAAGTATTGAAGTGAATCCTAGAGCCAACGAAGATCACATCCTTTGGAGAAGATACTTATAGTAGTTCATTTGATGATTACCAAGTGTGAATGATAAGAAAAAAAGACAAAAAAGTGTAGAACATAATGTCCATTGTTTTGGGATAGCAGAGACATTTCATTCATCAAGAAAAGAGCTATGTGAAGAAAAAGTGGAAGTATACAACACACTGGAACTGATCAAGACAAAAAGTCTACTCAAAAAATCCATTTATCAGATATAGTGTATATCTGTTCTACTTAAGGTTGCAACCTTCATCATTTAGCAGTGAGCTTTTGGACAGTGAGTCCTCACCTCTAACAAGGTTACTTGTAAAAGACTCCTAATAGGGTCTGACCTTTAACTAGGTCTCTATACTTATTGTATTGTAAAGAACAACTCCTAATAGGGTTGCAAGATCTCTTAATAAGGATAATTATACTCAAGTATAGTTCTTTGTGGGTTCTAATTCCCACTAGGGTTTTTACCTATTTGGTTTCCCCGTAACCAAAACTGTCGTGTTCTCTATTGTGTTATCTAAATGTGCATTTACTTTATGTTAATTGATATCTAAGAAAAGAAAAGAATTGAAGTAGTTGATAACTGATTCACCCCCCACCCCTCTCAGTTATCCTTTGGGACTATTCTAACACTTTTTATTAGAACCAAGTGCCTTGGAGAGAAATCCTAATAGCTTAAGGTAGATCAAATGGCATACTTGAGGAAAGAGAGTCCTAATTTCGATGGAGAAAACTATGTTGACTGGAAGAACAAAATGATAACACATCTTCAGTGCGTTGGATTTGAGATCTATGAGATTGCCACTCAAGAAATTGAAGTTCCCACCTTGAAAGACCTTGCAGAAGAGGACTCTACAGTCAAACAAAAGGAAGTGTTCACTCATAATGCAATCGCCAAAGAAGCCCTAATCAGTGCCCTATTTGATAGTGAATTTTCTCAGATCAAGAAGGCAGATAAATGATACTCTATTTGGAAATAATTAGAAGGTATGTTTGAAGGAGACATTCAAGCAAAGAATGCATGTAGAAAGACATGGAAGAAGAGGTACAACAACCTAGAGATGCTACCTAAAGAAAACATCAGAGCCTACAATCAAAGAATTAATGAAGAAGTTTTAGGTATGAAGAACAATGGTAGAGAAATTTCAGAGGATGATATAACGGACAAACTAATGACCACACTAACAACAAATGATGAGAGAAAGATCAATATCTTATATGAGACTATGTAATTTTCAAATGACTTCAAGAGAGAGACTTTGATCAAAAAAATATTTGCATTTGAAATATCAAGATTGAAGACAGAACCCAAAAGTGAGATAGCTTTCAAAGCCTCAGTCCACAGCAAGAAATCCATAAGAATCTCTAGTAATAATGAAGAAGTGTATACAAAACTAGAAGAAATCATTGCTATGATTACCAAGAAAGAAAGGAAAGGTAAAGGGAAATATGAAGGACATCTACCATTCAAATGTTTTTCATGTAACAAAGTTGGTCACTTTGCATCCAAGTGTCCTACAAGAGTCAATAATTTCATATTAGATTACAAGCCCAAGTACACTAAGGAATGTTATCATGTTGAAAATGGTGTAACTGATGATGATTCAGGAGAAGATGAAATTGGTTTCGTTGTCATTAAAGAAATTGAAAATATGCTTGAAGAAATGGACAAAGAAGATGAAGAAAAAGAACAAGAGTTAGCATTAGTTTCAAAAGCTTAGAACTGACTGGATCATTGACAGTGGATGTTCACACCACTTGATAGGAGACAAAGACAGATTTGTACACTTGGAAAAATACAAAGGTGGCATGGTTATATTTGGAGATAATACTCCCAAACCTATCATAGGTAGAGTTTCTATCACCTTAGATGGAAAGAATAAGACAAATGATGTTCTTTATGTTGACGGTTTACATCATAACTTACTAAGTGTTGAATAGTTGCTTGATAAAGGATATCAGTTGGAATTCAAAAACAACCAGTGCATCATTAACAAAAAAGAAGGAGATATGATTTCATTAGGCTCAAAGACCAAAGGTAATTTATTTCAGATCAATTCACAAGTAAGTTGTTTTGTTGCAAAAGTGGATGACAGTTGGCTATGGCACAAGAGACTTTGTCATATCAATTTTGACAACATAGTAAAAATAAGTAATGTAAAGGAAGTAAGAGACCTTCCAATTATTACAAGACTAGTTGACACCATGTGCAGGGAATGTGTGATGGGGAAGCATGTGAGGACCTCATTCAAGAGCAAACAAGACTCTGAAAAAAACAAATTAGATCTGATACATACAGACCTATGTGGACCTACTCAAACAAAATATTACTATGGAGAAAGGTATTTCATTATGTTTGTTGATGATTTCTTAAGGATGATGTGGGTTGCATTCTTAAAAGACAAATTTGAAGATTTTGAGAATTTCAAAGTGTTCAAATCTAAGGTTGAGAATGAATTTGGACTAAAGATAAAATGTCTGAGATCTAATAGAGGAGGATAATTCACCTCTGACCAGTTTTATGATTACTATGAAGAACATGGAATCAAGAGACAGTTAAGTGCACCTAGAACACCTCAGAAAAATGGGATTGTAGAAAGAAGGAACATAATAATACTTGACACAACATGCACTATCATGATTGAAGGAAAGGTTTCTTATACTTATTTGAGAGATGCAGTCAATACAATAGTCTATACTATCAATAGAATACAATTAAGGCCAGGCACAGACAAGACACACTATGAACTTTGGTTTGGTAATGTACCTACTGTAAAATAATTCAAAATCATTGGAAGCAAGTTCTACATCAAGAGAGATGATATCATTGGCAAGTTTGATGCCAGAAGCGATGAAGGTATTTTTCTTTGTTACTCTACTAAAAGGAAAGCCTATAGATGTTTTAATCTAAGATTAAAGAAGATCATTGAAATTACTCATGTGAAGATTAATTCAAAGTTTATGATTCAAGAAAGATATTATGACTATGCTCCCATGATTGAAGATGAGCCCAGACCCATCAATAAGGACATAGTTATTGAATAAATGTTTGACTGTATTGATGTTTCATGTAACAATCCTGAACCAAGTGAAGAAGAATCATAGATTATAGATGAGAGTATCACTCCTAAGAACTCAAGATACACATCCAAATACCACTCTAAGGAAGATATCATTGGATATCAGAATGCAATATTCTTAACAAGATCTAGAGAAAAATGTTCAACCACTGATGAAGAGGTATGCTTACTTTCATAGATTGAACCCTAAAGTGTTGAAGATGCATGCAAAGATTTAGATTGTAAAAGTGCCATGCAAGAAGAATTAGATAAAATAATCAAGAATGAAACATGGGAACTAGTCCCTAGACCTCATGACAAGAACACGAATGGTCCAAAGTGGATATTCAGGAATAAAATGAATGAAGAAGGCACAGTGGTAAGGAACAAAGAAAGATTAGTATGTAAAGGATATGCATAGAGACAAGGAATAGACTACATTGATACATTTGCCTCTATCAGAAGACATGAATCTATTAAGTTGTTTTTGGCCTATGCAACATTCAATAACTTTAAGGTATACCAAATGGATGTCAAGTCAGCTTTTCTGAACGGTGACTTGAAGGAAGAAGTCTACATAGAGAAACCTGAAGGATTCAAACTTTTAGATAAACCAGACATGGTATGCATGTTAAAGAAAGCACTTTATGGACTTAAATAGGCCCCAAGAGCGTGGTATGAGAGACTTGATGGTTACTTAACAAAGATAGAATTCAGAAAAGGAGTAGCAGAATGTAATTTATTCATAAGAGAGACAGATGAAGGACTAATCATTGCTATTTTTGTTGATGATATTATCTTTGGAGGTAATGACAAACTTAGTGTAGAATTTGCCAAAGAAATGAAAAGTGAATTTGAAATGAGCATGATTGGACATATCAAATACTTTCTTGGATTGAATGCAAAACAAACAGAAAAAGGCATATTCATAAATCAGTCTAAGTATGTGAAGGAGATATTGAAGACTTTCAAGATTGAAGATTGCAAAGCAGTAAGCACCCCCATGATAACAGGAATAAATATTTCTAAAGATGATGATTCCATAGTAGCTAACAAGACCCTATACAAGTCTATGATCAGAAAGCTCATGTATCTTACTCAATCTAGACCTGATATATCTAATGTAGTTGGCATTGTTGGAAGATTTGTAGATGAACCCAATAAAAATTGCCTAATGGAAATAAAAAGAATATTCAGATATTAAAAGGGACTATGGACTATTGTTTATGGTATCCTAACTCAAAGAATATACAACTTCATGTGTACATAGATGCAGATTGGGCAGGTTGTGTTGATGAAAGAAAGAGTACATCAGGAGGAGCAACATTTCTTTGAGACAGATTGGTAACTTGGACAAGTAAAAAGCAGAGTTGTATCTCTCATTCAATAGCTGAAGCTGAGTATGTTGTAGCAGCATTGAATTTCTCAACAATGGCTTGGATCAAACAGATGATTAAATACTTTGGTATTCAAATTTATTATCCTATTGTTATTCACAGTGACAACACTACTACTATCAATATTTCAAAGAACCCTGTGATGCCTGCAAAGACAAAACACATTGAGATCAAATACCATTTTCTAAGAGAAAACGTTGCAGACAGAGAAGTAAAGTTGGATTATGTGAGCACTAAAGAACAATTAGCAGATATTTCTATAAAGTCATTATCAAAAGATACTTTTGAGTATCTCAGGGAGAAGTTGGGAGTAATTCCCTTTCCCGAGTCTAATTAGAACTTGTAGCAAGAACATCAATCCTTGGTGACTGATGAATGGTTGACTACTCTACTTCTCAAGTAGTACCTATGCTTAATGGTGTTTAACACCCTTTGTCATTGATGTCAAAGGGGGATTATTAGTAAGGGGGAGCATATACTCTAGGGGAGTATACAGAGAAGTAGCAGTGAAGACAAACTTTTGATGAGGATATTGAGAATATTTTAAATAGAAGGAAGACACTTTGAGTTGTTGATATCATATGTTGCCATCAATGTCAAAGGGGGGAAGATTGTTGGAGATTTTCTTCTGTGCAATAAATTGATTGTATGTTTGTCATTGATGAAAAAATATAATATATAACAGTGTTCTATATGCAATTATTAGTACATATGTTCTGGAGCTATGCATGTTTATTTACATGGTGTATACATGTTCTAGATGCCATGTGCATTCATGCCAAGTTAGATATGAAGTTTCAGCTGAGTTATGTTAAACAATTATGACAGCTAGAGAGATTGAAGACTATCTTTGAAGAGCCAATGTAATTACATTATTTCTTGAGTTGCGCCTATCTTTGGGATATGCATGTTTGTATTCATGTTTAGTTATGAGTTAAAGATAATTATCTAAAGGCGCCAAACATGTTCTATCAGAATCGTGAAGTTGGAGTTAATTTGGTGGAGCTGACTTTGTGAAGCGTCGCATCTATTTAGTATGAGTTGCGTGTTTCTATTTAGGTTGCATGGATGATGTGGCTGACTAAAGAAGTATTGAAGGGACTCCTAGAGCCACTAAAGATCACATTCTTTGGAGAAGATACTTATAGTAGTTTATTTGATGAACACCAGGTGTGAATGATAAGAAAAAAAGATAGAAAAAGTGCACAACAAAATGTCTATTATTTTGGGACAGTAGAGACATTTCATTCATCAAGAAAAGATCTATGTGAAGAAAAAGTGGAAGTATATAACACAGTGGAACTGACCAAGACAACAGGTCTACTCAAACAATTCATTTATCAGATATAGTGTATATATGTTCTACTAAAGTTTGTAGCCTTGATCATTTTAGCAGTGACCTTTTGGACAATGATTCCTCACCCCTACAAGGGTTATTTGTAAAAGAATCCTAATAGGGATTGACCTTTAACCAAGTCTTTGTACTTATTACATTGTAAAGAAAAACTCCTAACAGGGTTGCAAGATCTCTTAACAGGGATAATTATACTCAACTAGAGTTCTTTGTGGGTGCTAATTCCCACTAGGGTTTTTACTTTTTTGGTTTCCCCATAACCAAAATTGTTGTGTTGTGTATTATGTTATTACTTTATGTTAATTTATATCTAAGAAAAGAAAAGAATTGTAGTAGCTAATAACTGATAAACCCCCTCTCCCAGTTATCCTTTGGGACTATTCTAACATGTAGTCCTCTGGGGTGCATGTCCCGGTGGTGAAGGGGTCGACTTGTGACACTCCTATGACAAACACCTGAAATAGGCCCAAAGGATATTGAGGCAAGGTCACCTTCTCTTTTAAGGCCTTAACTATTTCCCTGCATACCTTAATTTTGAGGCCAAGTCTAGAGTACTGGGCCTGGAGAGAATCATATGATTCATCTCCTAAAATTACCGCCTTTGTGACAGTTTCTTCTCTGACGTTGAAAATTTCCTCCAAAATGGACTTCCATTTTTCATAATTCTCTAAGTCTTGCTCCCATATAATAGTAGAGCCATTTTCCTGGCTGAGGAGAATATTGATCTAGTAAAGTTCCAGGAGGGACACCACTAGGAATTGTGTTATGGAAACTATCTTCTTGGTGACCCACCTGTCCACATCCTGTGTCTTCTTCTTCATGGCACAGAGAAAATCCACATCGCCTTGTGCAAGTAGAAATCTTGAGGGAGAGGCTTACTGATGGATCTCAGCTAGAGGCTGTGTAAGTTCCACCAGAAGTGCGAGGAGATTTGTATTGGTTTCTCTTTCCTCCTTTAGCTTTTGGCCTTGTTTAATGTATCGGGCCTCTACTGCCTTGGTGGAATCTCTTAGTAGGTCTAGTTCACCCTGCTTATCTCTTCTCCCTAGTGCCACTTCTGTAATAGTATATTCTTCAGGCCTTACAACTACTGCATCTACATCTGAAGGAAGTGTTGTAATTGTTACAACTGTACTTCCTATTGGACCAGTCCCAAGGGTATGGACCGTCTGTGCCTTCTTAGCCTTCCGATCCTCTACATTTTGGACCATCATCTTGGCTAGAGAGAGAGGATTGCTTGTTGTTACTATCGGGGCATTCCTCTTTCTTTATTATACCAGCCATTGGGGTGGCGGGGGCAGCTGGGGTGGATTTGCTATTAGGACTTGGGAATTTGAATTCCTTTTGGAATATGGCGGTGTATTTTTGGGATCAACATTGTCATCAGACTCCTTTTCTTTTTCTTGTTCCTATTCATTCTCCTGCACCCTGGAGGCCTTAGTATTTTCTGCCACGTTGGCATCCTCTTTCATGATGTCTGGAGCTTCTTCTCCTCCGATATCAGCATCTCTTATATTTTCAGGTATTTCCCTGTCCTTCTTAGCATCAGTTGATGAAACATTTATATCTTTGGGGCTTGCCTCATTATTCTATTGTTGTTGTTCTTCAGCTCATCAGTTTCATCTGCTAGAACATCTTCCTCCACTGGAATATCTTGTGGAAGTAGGTGAGGTCTCTAGAAAAAATTTAACACTGCGGTCGCTTTTACTACCTCATTGAATGTACTCTAGGACAACTGGTCATCCAAAGTAACAAAAGGTATTTGGAGCATGATGAATGGGGGTACAGTTGATCCTATGGGTCCGGTTTGCCCAATGATCAATTTCTCATCTATGATTTGCCTAGGTTCATCCTTGGTCTCTTGGACTGGTGTCTTCTCCCATTCAGGCTCTTTTTGTGTTTCCTCCTGGACTTCCTTCTCTGTGATAGCTTTTCATTCTGGGACTTCCTCTTCTTCTAAGGAGATATCTTATTTCTCAAGGGTGGCGATCTCTTCCACCGCATGATCTACATCCTCATGGAGGTTCATAAGCTCTTCTGCCCCGAAGACATCACCAAAATCATCATGTGGGGGAGAGGAATCAAAAATATTCTAAAGTTTGGGGGAATCCAAAATAACATCAACAGGAGGTAGGTCTATCATACGAGGGCTGGTGGTAGAGCTTGGAGTGGGGGTCACCTTCTGCTTCTTCTTCCTTAGTAATGGGACCGCAGTATCCAAAATACTTGTAGACTCTGCCTCAGCGAAAGTCTTCTTGCTCATCATTGCGGCCAATGATGGGGATCCCACCAGGTGAATGGATGCTATTGGAGCCACGAGGAGGCTAGAGTAAATTTGTGTGCTTATCTACTATCTTTCCAACCTCACCGACTCCATTTTCTTCTCTAGTTGTACCATTATGGGGGTTGGGCCTTACAGAGGTACCTTAGCCAGGGTATCCTCTTTTTCCTTCCTCTTTCTTGTGTTGGGTCTGATGGTGGTAGCGGAACTTGTAGTGGAACTTCAAACAATCAGTCCCTTTCGGGTGCTCTTGGGACACACCTAAGAAAACTAATTATGACTAGCCTCCAAAATGGGGTGGCATACTCCCTTGATTGTCAAATCCTCTAGAGTGGCCCAATCCACAAGAGGGAGGTCCAATTTATCCAATCCCTGCCCTTTATATGCTGGGCCCTCCAGCGGCCCATCATCTGAAACCATTCAAAAAATTCTGAAGGTCAAGCACTTTCATCAGTCCTTTGGATATCCGCCAATGTTGGCGGGCCCGGAGATCAAAACTATCCTAAAAATCTACCGAAAAATCTTCAATTTCTTTGTTATGTGGTGGAGATGATTGGGGAAGTGCCAAGGAAATCTTGCCTAGAGGATCATAATTTTTCCTGGTATGGTGGAATTCCACCAGTCCTAGGCTCTTCAACTCACTATCTGCCTCCTTTACTTTGGCAAGGCTACATGCATAATTCCCACAATAAACTGGGAATGGGATGTTAGTGACCTTCTTCAATGTGAAGAAGGTGTGCAGTTCTAGGATCTTCTAGTAGAACTCCAAAAGAATGATTTTATCCCCACAATACTAGGGAAGAAGATAAGGTTTCCCGGAGAAGCCGGTTACCTGAATGTATGTGTGTTGCTAGAAATGAATAAAATAATGGCCATAAGTACTGACCAGGTTCATTGTCTCTTGTGATAACTGGTACCCAAAGTCGTGTGTAAGTGTCAAAATATTTTGGTAAATAAAGGCATCATTTACCCTACAAAAATTTAGGAAACTGAGTTCCCAATGGATCTAGGGATAATGATCCCATGGTGTTAACTGGCCTAACCTATTCCCAAGATCACCCACTATTCCTAAACTCGGGGAACCCGGTCTCTGTTGGGCTAGTGTCCATAACATGTAAGATGTCATTTAGAATTTAGAACTCTAGACGATGCCCTTCAACCACGTGTCCACATGATTGGCTATAATACCCACCCAATTGAAAGTCTGGTTGTGGGTGGTGATGCAGTACAAAAATTAGTACATCCATGCTGAGAAATCCTTGACATGGGGCTATCCATAGATCCTACATAAAAATATAATGCCCACTTGAATGGGCTCTTTGAAATCCCTGTGGAGAATTTCCAACTTCATCTTTTTATGGTCCCTCTTTGGGGACTTCAGCCACTGAGTGTTGAGATATTTCTGGGAGAAGAGAGAATCTTCCTCAAACTCCTATAATGACTTGTCCCAATTGATGATGATAGACTCCTTGAATTGTGGAATCCCCAGCCCTGAGGAAAAAGTTGTTGCATCCAAATTGACAATTGTCGTTGGGCATTGTAATGGTTAGGGATCGGAAAGAAGAATAGTTTGAGTAGGTGCATTGTAGAGTGTTTCTAGCTGGAGTATCAACTTCGGTGATTGCACCAAGAAAGTAAATTTTGCAGCCTTAATAATGTCGGTGGTGGCTAAGTGGGTGGCCACACTATCTCCACCAGCTTTCAATTCGTAAATGGCTTGAATTAAGCCCTGCATTTTAGCCCAAAGTCCAGGCTCTATGTCTGTTATTTCTTGCACTTTAGAGTCCACCTTGTACCCCACAAGAATTCCCTCCTTTGGGTATTTAGAGGTTAGTGGTAGCTTAGCCAGCATCTTTCCAGCCTTGGTTTTTGTGTTCACTTGAGTGGAGGTAGTAGGAAGCTCTGGGCTATCAGGAGGAGTGATCATTTCAGACATTTTGACCAATTATCTGCAACCTACAAGACCAGAGAACCATTAGAACATGATATAATAATAATAAATTTGTAGATTTTGGGGAAATCATCACCATTTTGCACCTGTCCAAAAAGTGTTAGCATATATAAAAATCCCAGAGTATTTAAGATAAACATGGGTTGGATTTTGATATACACCCGGGGGCTCTAGTGTATTGAACTAAGTGACAAAGATGGAATGAAGACCCAAGGGCTTCCCAATACCTAGAGTTCAGAAGAGTTAACCATTGTCGACATTACTAGTAGGAATCCATACTCAACTGACATGGGTCATCACGTGGCCATGTGACAGCCAATGTAATGGCATTAATGGTGACAAGTGGGTTGAAATGCAGCAAATTGAATGTCAGATGGGATGTTGTTTGAATGCCCACTCATGGGAAATTAATCCCACTATTAAGATGACACAACAAAGGAGAGAAAAAGCCACCATGGTTTGAATCAGCGAGGTGCCGAGTCCAAACCGTGGTGACTCCCTCTCGACAAGCTCAATAGAATGATTCAAAACGTGATAGAGCGTGGTGAGCTTGGTAGGACAAAGGGATATACATGGGGTATATACACTAAGATACATAGAATCAAAGCTCTGTGAGGGCCAAAGCATAGATCGTAGAAAAATGATGACATATACACAATATTTATAGAGTATTTACATAAATTTACATGGTGTACATAATATTTATAGAGGCACAAAAGCTACCGTATGATGTTGTACAATATACACACTAGAATACAACTTCACAAAGGGTGGATGACCCTCTGGCAGAGCCAACCCAACAACGGGAGGCGACCAAAAAGAAAGATGCAAAGGCAGGAATGAAAATGAATGAAAGCAAAAACAAAACAAAAATGAGCACAACGGAAGAAAAATACAGAAAACCATAGAAATAGAGAACCAGAGAAGGAAAAATGAAAGCCAGCCTAGAAATGCAAAAAATGTAGGGAAGGTGAGCACGGGGAGTTCTCTCCAACAAGGTCACCTTTGAACAATCACTAGCAAGCACCATGAATCAACGTTAAATTAGCCACTAAACACAGGGAGCAATTTGTTGTATAATCGCCTTAATCACCTTAAAATTTCTCATAGTGTTCTAAGTGTTTTAATCGTGGTAAATGATAAAATGACAGGTAACTTCTATTTATACCCTTAGGATAAAAATAGGTTCCATTCTCTCTGCAAACTCTGGAACAAGCTGACCTTTGGACTCTGGGCCCAGGGATTCCATGCAACCATACCTCCTCGCAAAAGAAGACATAATGATAGAAAATTCTAGAGACCTGAATTTGGCTATGGAAAGGAAAAAAAAACTCTAGGACCAGGTCCCAGAGACACAAGAAGACAAAAGAAAAAGAAATACAACCCTCATGGAAGAAAATCTTAGAGGGGAAAAAAAAAAAAAAGACAAGGGAAGAGCAAAAGAAAAAAGGGGGACCCAACATTTTTCCTACAAAATGTAGGGATAGGTATGCAAGGCATAACAAATAGTGACTATCTGGGACAAATGCCTTAGTTTATTTGAGAACTTTAGAATCTCTGGTTAGGAAAACTAGAATAAATCTTTTCTCGGGGTATTATGTTTGCAAGGTGTGAGGCGTCTGAGAAAAATCAAGCTCATCACTTGATTCAATCTTTTAGTCTTTCATTAGCTATGAAGTGTGTGCTTTAAAAGAAAACCAAGCTGATGACCTCCACAAGAAATAGAGAGGAGGCACTAACAAATCAAACCAAAGTCGTCATATCTTGTACGGTTCCTCTGGATACTAAAATACTCCACTCTTAAGTTCTTTCTTTTGCTTTCTTTTCTGGATGGCAAGGCAGTACTCCTTTCACTGTGAACCTTAAGATTAGCTAATTTTGATGATAGTTCTTCTTTCACCTTACCACTTAGCCTCTAAATTACCAAGTAGGAGAGAAATTTCCAGACCTAGGATATCTTTAAATGATTTTCATACTTGGTCAATTGATCAATGCAAATGATCTGTCCTCAGGGTGTCTGATTACTTCCTTCTTTAAATTTTCTTTTAACTAATGTCTAGACTATCATGATGTAAATCTGATGAAGATTACCCATAACCTTTTACCATACTTACAAAATAACTCTAGAGCATGGAAAATTTCCACCATGCTAACAATAGATTCCAAACTATTCAAAATACTCAGGGTACCATTCCAAAGACTAGATGTTATGCAAAGCATATCGGTCTACAAGATGAAGGAAACATGCTGGGGACCCAAAAAGAAAAAGAAAACAAGGAGGAACCAAAAGAAAACCAAAACCAAGAAAAGGTGACCCCAAAGGGTTGCCAACAAGAACTATTTACAGGGTGTTCCAAACAGAGCACCGGGAAATAGTATTTACAAGAAAGAAATATATATATTACAACTTTGGGCCAACTCACCGCCTCACTCATTCAAAGTAATGTTTGAGAAACTATACATTGACAGGTAATGGGATGGTCTCTTTGGTCATAGTGTTGAGTCAATAAATGTTGGCCCTGCAGATCTTAGATATCAGGTATGGTCCAAGCGAGAGCCCCTAAAATTTAGTGTGCTTTCCCTTCTTTTCCCGGGCCTTGTCCCACAAGAGGACCAAGTCTGAAATCTAAAAGGCCTTATACTGGGCCCTTCTATCAAACAATCACTTTATTACTGCTTGGTGACATGAAAAATGTTGAAGGGTTGTGTCTTTTTGTTCCTCCATCCGCACCAGGTTCAAAAGTCAAACTTCCATGATGTTGTCCCGATTGCTAAATTCCTCCATGAACTGTAAAACTGAGATCTTTAAGTTGATGGGGAATACTAGATTCTGGCCATAAACTAGGTGAAATGGTAATGTCCCTAGGGCTTCCTATATTCAGATACAATCTTCCCAAAGAGAGAATCTAAGCTTTTTGTGCCAGTCCTGGGGGTTCTGTTCTAACAAATGTTTGATCACCTCAAGTAGATTCTTGTTGGTTGATTTAGCAACACCATTTCTCTAGGGGTAATAGTTGCTACAAAACTTCAAGGTGACCTTTCTGTCGTAGGTCCATTCAAGCAATTTCACTTAAGAAAACATCGAACCATTGTCACATACTATAGCAAAGGGCATTACAAATATTATCACAATATTTTCTTTCAGGAATTTTATAACTATATATGCCGTGTTGTTTTTACAAGGAATTTCTTCAGACCACCTGGTGCAATAATCAGTAGCAGTCAAAATATACCGGTGGTTGGTAGACAAGTTGAGGTTCATTTCCCCAATAAAGTCAAATTCCCATTGGGAGAAGGGTCTAGCTTCGAAGACCATCTGCAGGGGCATGGTTGGGTTCTTCTCATGATGTGCTATCGTTTGACAAGTATGGCATATCCTAACATGAGTGTAGACATCTTTGAAGATACAGGACCAATAGTACCTGGCCCAGAGGATTTGATGGGCAGTGGCGTCAGCTGAGCCATGCCTGGTTCCAAACAGCCCATTAAATTCATCGATCATTTTTGCATCCTGGTCTCTGTCTATGCACTGGAGGTATACCCCTTCATAATTCTTGTAGAAAAGCATTCCATTTTTTTATCATGAAGTGTGCACTTTTCAACCAAAGGGAATGACATTTATTTTGGGGTAGCCCCTTTGGGTATCTATTGTTCAACAATAAGTATACCAGGTTGGTATGCCATGGATCTTGAGTGATGGACTCCACTATGTATGCCTGGCATTCAATGTTGGGAGTCTCTTCTACCATCGCTCTACTTAGTCCCTGGCCTCTGACTATCTTCATGGGTTGCATTTCCAAATCATACTCTTAGAGGATAGCCATCCATTTCCCCCATCTTTCACCCAATTCACTCTGCTGGAGTAGAGACTTAACAGCTTGGTCTGGGATGATAGCGTGCACTTTGTTCCAGAGAATGTAATGCCAAAATTTCTTCATAGCATAGATGAGAGAGAAAAGGCCTAATTTTCCAAAGGAGAATACCAGACTTTTGCATTCTCAAAGGGGGAGCTCATAAAATCTATCATTTATTCTTCCCCTTTGACCTTCTGGGTCAAAACTATCATGGCAGAATGTGGTGAAGCTAAAGAATATATATGGAAGGGGAGGGAATAGTCCGGACTAGCCAAGGCTGGTGCCTCCAAAATTGTTTTTTTAATCTAGGAAAATTCTTTCTTTACCTCAGGACTCCACTCAATCTTTGTATCTTTCTTCATCATTTCATTGAGTGGCTTCACTATCTCGGTGAATATAGTGATGAATCGCCAGACAAAATTGATCTTCCCAAAGAAAGATTTCATTTCATTATTGCTGCCAAACATCTATAGATTTAGAAGCACTTCAACTCTCTTAGAGTCAATGGATATACCCTTCTCAGAGACAATATGCCCAAGAAGTTTCCCTTCAGTGACCCTGAATACACATTTCTTAGGGTTGAGGGATATTCCATATCGGTGACATCTCTCATGAATCCAGGTGAGGTGGGCAAAATCATCACGCCTATCCTGAGAAAAGATGGTCAAAATCATCCATGTAGATGATTATGCACCAATTTACTAGGCCTTCAAATACAATGTCCATAGCCTTCTAAAATGTGGGCCCTGCGTTGATCAGGCCAAAGGGAATTCTCTGGTATGCAAACATCCCCCACTTGTTGGTGAATGTTGTTTTGTCTCTATCTTCATATTTAACCATGACCTAGTTATACCCGGAGTACCCATCTAGGAAGGCTATCATTTGTGATCCATTCATGATTTGTAGTACCTCATCCAATGAGGGGAGAGGGTGATTATCGTTCTTAGATGCCTTGTTTAAATTTCAAAAATATATGCAAAGATGGATCTCGCTACTTTTCTTCCTCACTAGGACGAGGTTGGAAACCCACTTAGTATGCCAGATTGGAAAGATGATTCGGACTGATAGCAATTTTTGTACCTCCTAATGAATTAGAGGCTTGATCAGTAGGTTGAACGATCTTTGCTTTTATAGGAAGGGCTTAGCATCAGGTTTTAGCAGGATGGTATGGGTCATGATGGACGTATCATAGGTTTTCAAATCCTCATACCCCCATGTGATTACATCAATATATTCTTAGATAATTGTGAGAATACTCTCCTTCTCCTCTGGGAAGTAGGAGGTGCCAATGTGTACTAGTTTTTGTTCACCGTCCTGACCGATGTTTATTTTTTCAAATTTTCCTCCCTCAGAGGAGGATGATATCTTCTCCTAGCCCTGAGGGTTAGATTCAAACACTCGTTCTAGCACTACCATCCCCTTAGAGATGGTGTTGGTTGGTAATTCTATGATCCCATCATCTTCATCACCCTGGCCAGTGTCATCGTGATATCTTTCTTCCACTATCTGGTCCTTGAAAACACCAACATTTTCCATGAAGGCTAGGATATGTTGATCATCTTCAAAAATATGAATGTAGGTGACATTGTCTGGGATGTATGGGGTGGGGATCATCTCAACAAAGAATTTACACAGCTGAGAGCCAGCCATTGGCTCAAGGGTGCTAGCGGATACGGCAGGAGCATCCAGAACATAGTTTCTTCTCTAGGGAATGAGTTCAATGCCAAAGGCATCAAAATATTGGATGAGGCTCCATCCTATATTGTGATATGCAGCCATCCTTTTATCATGACAGGTGTATTAGCTTCAAACTTACTTTATGATCAAATCTGAATCACCCAGCTCCTGGAGGTGGGTGATTCCCTTTCTTAGTGAAAATAAGAGTCCAAGGACCAAGGCCTAGTACTCCGTGACATTGTTCATGCATTTGAACTACAACCTATAAGATGCGAGGAAATATTTCCCCCATGGGTTTATTAATTCCATTCCAGCCTCGCAGCCTTGCTTGGACCGAGACTCGTTGAACTTCAAGGAAGTCATTGTTCATTATCTAGGGCTTGGAAGGTGAAGTGGCCTTTGGATTATTTTTTGGAAATTTGGGAGGAGTTTCCTCCTTCTCTAATAACACTTGGGTGAGGTTTCCCCCCAGAGAAGCCTGCAGTTGGGATTCCTAGACTGGCAACGTCTTAGGGATACCGTCAAGATGATTGCTGAGTCCAGGCATATCCAAAAAGTGTTTCTTCTCCTAGAGGGCATTGATGTTTCAGGTAGGAACAAAAAAACAAGACTCACACTCTATTTTTGAATGTTTCTGATAATGCACCCAGCACCAAGTTCTTGACAAGAGTGTAGTGGGGGTCGCTACGATACCCTGTGAGTTAACTTCACCCCTTAGTTTTTCATCTAGGTCCTGCATTCTGTAAGAAACAATGGGATCGTCCCTAGGGGTGAAATCAAAGGTCAAGATTTCTAGGGGTCGGTACACCCTGGGGGAAGTCTTAGATAAGAAGACTTCATTCACCCTCCTAACTTCAGTGAGGGCCTGTTTCATCCTGGGCTCACTTTCTACCCAGATTTGGTTAGATTCTCCCATCCAGGGGAGCCACAAGTGGGAAAAGTCGGTGGAGAAATACCTATTAAGAGACTTAGAACAATTGTGACTTATTAACATCCCATAATTCTCTAGGATGTCCACCACTTGGACGTAAATTATGCTTGTTATCTAGGGATCTTGGATGAGCTGAATCCGGATGTTCTTCAACTCACATACCATTTTTATAGCAGTCTTGTCTAGCTAGACTACTATGTCGTTAGATGGAGTAGGATGAAATCCAAGCTTCTACCATATGGATAAGGGCATGATATTACCTGAAGCTCTAGAATCTACCAATCAATTGTAAAGGTTCTTCCCTATATGTTTAAGCCTAGTAAGAAGGGAGGATCCTCAGTGTTACCCCTAAAAATAGCCACGTTGGCGTAATCAAAAGTGACATTCTTCGGTGGGAAACAAAAAATTTCTAGGTTTCCCAAGAGCTTCAGAAGAGACTTCCTCTACTCAGGACAGTTCAGCAAAACCTCCATCAAGGTCATGGAGGTGGTAGTTCATTCTAACACCCTTGTGATGTCAAACCTCCCCCCGGGTAATTGTTAGCTTCCCTCGGTCGGGTCGTTAGCTTGGTTAGAGCTAGACCCTTTCAGTGGGAAGGGGTGACTAGTTATGTTATCCCAGGGAGGGGTGTCTTTGGGAGACATGGGTGTGTAAATTGGTCCTTTACCAACCTTTTTCTAGGTGTTGTAGGGAGTCCATGTGTTGGTGAAGGTATTGGCCTCAAAGGCCAGAATAGATTCATCAAAGAACCCTTGTAATCCAAGTTCTTCTTTGTCTCCCTTGTCCACTCCAAACAAGACAGTCTCACAGGTGAAGGCACCATGAGTGGGATCTTGAATGGGGGGTTACAGGGGAGCAGGATCAGTATTTTTTTGTCTATCCAGCTGGGAGATCATGATGACTTTCTGTAGCATGGCATAGTTCACCTCAGAATGAGAGCCTGTGTCATACAATCTACACCAGTTGGTCAGGGGCTGGAGTTCTACAACTGGTGTGAAATGGGAAGGTCCAACACCACCTTGGTTGGTGTTTTTGTTTGGGGGAGGACCCCTAGTATTAGCATTGTTATTCCATTATTGTTGTTTGGGCCGAGGCCCGTTGTTGTAATTCCTTCCTCTAGTATTGGTATTTTATTTGCCGGAGAAGATATTCCCTCTCTAGGAATTAGTGTTATGGGGTGCAAGAGACCCCACCTTCATCTGTCCCATGTCCACAGTCAGTGAGGACAATAGTTGCCAGAGGGATTCAACCTTAGTGGACAGCTAGGTTTTCACATCACAATGTTACGGTTGTTGTAGTTGGTTGCCGAGAAATATAGAAATAGGTACCAGAGTCAAGGGTGGCAGTCCTCTATCCACGGATAATTGGAAGAAAGGTACTCTAGAAGGTTATGTCTGTGGTTTTTGTGTTTGTTACAACTGGTTCTAGGGAACAAATTCTAGACCCGATATTGTTTGGGCTTGCGATGGATATACGTACTGAGCCTGTTGGTCTATCGGTAGTGGTGGGGGATTCATGGCCATTGTAGGGGCACCCATTTCCTGATAGGGTTTTTATCCCCTAGCCTAGGAATTTTTGTCAGGTATCATATTGAAAGGCATACTCTGCCCAATCCCGCCCATAGATTTGTTCAAACCGTGGGACAACTCCAAGGCTAGGTTGTAAACTTTTGCTAGAGTATCCTGGTTTGTGGGGGTGCTATTTCTCCATAGGAGAGAGGAAACAAAAGGGTCCATTGCATTCAAGTAGGTCTGGATGGTCACTTCTAGGGATGGGATGAAAGGACCTGTGCACTACTTGAAGGTGCGTTGGAACCTATTATTGAATTCTGCAAGGGGCTCATTGGGTTCCTTCCTAATGGAGATGAACTGGCTGTGGGACCATACTAGATCCACATGTACATGAAAGGCCACTATAAAGGCATCTTCCATATCCTTCCAACTATTGATGGAGTTGGTGGGCAAGTTAATGTACTAGTACAGCTTGTTTTATCCCATGAACAGAGGGAACATCTAGGTCACAATGTCTTGATGTTGGATCTGGTGTCGATTCATGGCATCTTTGTATGCCTGTAGATGCTCTTCTGTGGTTCGTGAGCCTAAATGCTCATATCAGGGACAAATATTTTCTGGGTGTAAAAGAAGATTGTTGGTTACACTGGGAAATGTTCACATCAAGAACTTGGTGTTGCCAAAGTATGCAGCCATCGGGGGTGTTAGATTCTGGTGAGACTAAGTCTTAATGCTCAGGGTTGTCTGGGAGACTTGGGTATTCTGAGATGTAGTAGATCCCTAAACAATGTTTGTTGGCTTGGATTTCAGGATCTATTTCTTTCAAGTGGGAGACTCAAGTTTGACAAACCTTCTGAGATTAGGGGTTGATCTAAGGATTCTTTTGAATTCAGCTAGTGAAAATGATCCAATCCCACTAAAGATCTATTTCCTAAAACTATGTCTTGGGGAAACCTCAGTCGGTGTGAAATCTAAATCATCAGAATGGGACAAGCTCATGCCCCCCCTCTAGCACCAATTTCTGTTGACAGGGGTTTGTGACTAGGTCTGCCAATAGACATAAGTTGTCACCGGGTACTGAGGTACCGGCCAACTTTGCCTGTAAAGGTTGTCAAGAGAAATGAGATTCTTTAGGCCTTCAAGCACATGAGAGTCGGGTCTCGATGGTGTGGGAGCTAAGTTGGGCATTGTGACTATTTTGTTCAGGGGGATAGCTGGTTATCTCAACTCATCTTCTCCAAGGCTTTAGGTGAGTGGGGTTTCCTACAAGCATTTTATAGTTACCAAATAAACTTCAAAAGATAGGGAAGGGTTAAAAATAATCCATCTATCTATAGTCATGAAAATACATTCAAAACATCAACCCATATCTAACATGCTACACTAAAATACTGAATGCATGCACAACCATCAGTTCATACCTATTCAATATTAAGGGGAAAAGAAGGTCGTTAATCTATTTTAATATACTAGAGCAAGGGACATAAGAAACATACAACATGAAAAGTATTAAGTCAGAGATTGAGAGACTAACAACAACATTGCCAGAATCCTTCTTTCTTCATTAATGGTGTTCCAGCATCACTAGTGAGTACATCAATAGCTCTAGGGGAGCATCTATCCACTGAAAGCTTCTAAAGACTAAGGATGAGCTCTACAACTATAAGAACTAAAAAATGAAAAAGTTCTATAGCTATGGACTGCAACATCATCAATTTTGCTGACCTTCAAAATGAGGTCAGACTTATTATTTATACACAAGCTTTCCCTAAAACTATCCTAACTTAACTTTACACTCAACCAATAAAATACAATTTCTAGTGGCTGGTACTACCTGCACCACACTACAACAACCTCGAGAAGAGAAGAGGTCTAACATGTCTAAAGAATGAGACAAGAAAAGAAGTATGGAAGAATTGGCCTCAAGAAGAGAGCCAGAGGGAGAATAGAAGAAATCCAATCACCCGAGGATCAAGGCTACATGCCTTACTAATGGAAAAGTTGCTCACTATCTCTGATGTGCCAGGTGTTATGTTGGAGTGGCACCTTGGGAAGACCATCTGTCAGAATCATCTTTCAAGCTAACATGCCCTGCTAGAGTCACCCACTTCTTGACATCCTTATTAACTATCTGATAATGACTGGTTAGTTCTGGGGAACCTAGACGTGGGCCATCCCAAGAATACAAAATTGTGGATCCGATACTCTGGGATCTGAGAGCTTAAGCTCAAAGAATAAAAAATATAAAATATGCACGGCCGATGGAATTCTCTAGATAGTGGGGAACCTTATTGCTCCTTACTGTTTCTAAATGCTTCCAAAACTTGGCCTATGCCTTCTTTATCTATATCGTTGATGCTATCCCATCGGCCATAGATAGCCTCCAACTTCTCTTTAATTTCTCCGACCTTGTTCTAGAATTCATCCACCATCTTAACAACATCATGTGCCCGGATCATCATCTTGGATAATCATGATAACCTACCTCTGTAAAAATCCTTGGCAACCGGATACAAAGAATCCATTCACTCATCAAATTTGTTGAGGACGTAGTCTTCCAGGGTGCATTTCCTAGTGGTGAAGGGGTCAACTTGTGACACCCCTACCACAAACACCTGAAATAGGCCTAAAGGATATTGAGCCGTTGTCACCTTCTCTTTTAAGGCCTTAACCAATTCCTTACATACCTCAATTTTGAGGCCAAGTCTAGAGTACTGGGCCTGGGGAGAATCATACGATTCATCTCCCAAAATTTCTGCCTCTCTGATGATTTCTTCTCCGACGTTGAAAATTTCCTCCAAACCGGCCTTCCATTTTTTATACTTCTCCAAGTCCTGCTCCCATATAATAGTGGAGCCATTTTATTGGCTGACGAGAATATTGATCTTGTAAATATCTGGGAGGGACACCACTAGGAATTGACTTATGGTAGCTATCTACTCAGTGATCCACCCATCCCCAGCCTATACCTTCTTCTTCATGGCCCGAAGAGAATCCACATTGCCCTGTGCAATGGAAACCTGGAGGAAGAGGCTTTTGGATGGATCTCGGCCAGAGGCTGTGTAAGTGCTACCAGAAGTGTGAGGATATTTGTATTGGTTGTTGTTTCCTCCTTTAAATTTTAGCCTTGTTTAATGTACCAGCCTCTACTACCTTGGTGGCCTCTCTCAGTAGGTTCAGTTCACCCTACTTATCTCTTCTCCCCAGTGCCACTTCTGTAATAGTGTAGTCTTCGATCCTTATAGCTGTAGCATTTGCATCTGGAGGAGGTGTTGTAATTTTTGCAACTGTACTTCATGTTGGACCAGTCTAGAGCATATGGACCATCTGTGCCTTCTTAGGCTTCTGGGCCTCTACACGGGCCATCATCTCGGCCAGAGAGAGAAACACATATTTTTACCACCAGGGCCTTCCTCTTTCTTGATTCTACTAGCCATTGGGGTAGCTGGGGTGGCATTATTGTTAGGACCTGGGCATTTGGACTCCTTTTAGAATCTGGTGATGTATTCCCGGGATCAACATTGTCATCGGGCTCCTTTTATTTTTCTTGGTCATGTTCCTTCTCCTATTCCCCAAAGGCCTCAATATTTTCTGCCAGGTTGGCATCCTCTTTCATGATGTCTGGAGCTTCTTCTCCTCCGGTATCAGCATCACCTATATTTTTAGGGATTTCCCTATCCTTCTCAGCATCAGTTGATTCAACATTTATATCTTTGGGGATTTCTTCATCATTCTACTATTGTTGTTCTTCGGCCTCATTAGTTTCATTTGCCAGAATATCTTCCTCTACTAGAACATCTTATGAAAGTGGGTGAGGTCTCTAAACAAAATATAACAATGCGGCCACCTGTACTACCTGACCGAACGTATTCGGGGGCAACTAGTCATCCAGAGTAACCAAAGGCATTTGGAGTGTGATGAATGGGGGTATGGTTGATCATGTGGGTTTGGTTTCCCCAATCATCTGTTGCTCATCTATGATTTTCCTAGGTTCATCCTCGGTCTCTTGGACTGGTGTTTTCTCCTGTTTGGGCTCTTTTTGTGTTTCCTTCTGGACTTCCTGCTCTGCAGAAGCTTCTTGTTATGGGACTTCCTCTTCTTCTGAGGGGATATCTTCTTTCTCCTAGGTGGAAATCTCTCCCATTGCATGATCTACATTCTCATGGAAGTTCATGAGTTCATCTACCCCAAAGACATCGTCAAAGTCATCATGTGGGGGAGAAGAATCAAAAATATTCTCAAGTTTGGGGGAATCTAAATTGACATCAACTAGAGGAAGGTTTGGCATACCAGGGCTGATGGCTGTGCTTGGAGTAAGGTTTACCTTCTTCTTCTTCTTCCTTAGTAATGGGACCCCGATATCCAAAATACTTGTAGATTCCACCTCAGCGAAAGATTTCTTGCTCATCATTCTGGCCAACGATGGAGATCCTGCCAGACGAGCGGATGCTACTGGAGCCACGAGGAGGCCACAGGAAATTTGTGTGATTATCTGGTGACTTGCCAACCTCACCAACTCCATTTTTTTCTTTAGCTATACCATTATTGGGTTTGGGCCTTGGAGAGGTATCTTAGTTGGGGTATCCTCTTTCTCCTTCTCCTTGCTTGTGCTAGGTCCAACGACAGTGGTGAAAGTTGAAGCGGACCTTCAAACAATCAGTCCCTTCCATGTGCTCTTGAAACACACCTAGGAAAAATAATTATGACTGGCTAGAAAAATAGGGTTCCATACTCCCTTGATTTTCAAATCCTCTGGGTCGGCCCAATCCACTGGAGGGAGCTCCAATTTATCCAATCCCTACCCTTTATATGTTGGGTCCTCCAGCGGCCTGTCATCTGAAAAACCATTCAGAAAATTCTGAAGGTAAAGCACTTTCATCAGTCCTTTGGACATCCATGAATGTTGGTGGGCTCGGAGATCAAAACTATCCTGACAATCCGCCCAAAAATCTTCAATATCTTCCTTATGTGGCGGGGATGCCCGGGGAAGTGCCAAGGCAATCTTGCATAGAGGATCACAATTTTTCCTAGTGCGGTGGAATTCCACCAGTCCCAAGCTCTTCAACTCACTATCTGACTCCTTTGTTGTGTTAAGGCTGCACACATAATTCCCAAAAGAAACTGGGAATGGGACGTTAGTGACCTTCTTCAATGTGAAGAACGTGTGCAGCTTTAGGATCTACTGATAGAACTCCAAAAGAATGATTTTATCCCCACAATACCCGGGAAGAAGATAGGGTTTCCCGGAGAAGTCGGTCACCCAAATGTATATGTGTTTCTGAAATTGAATAAAATAATGGTCATAAGTACTAACCAGGTTCATCGCCTCCTATGATAACCGGTACCCAGAGTCCCGAGTAAGTGTCAAAATGTTTTGGTAAATGAAGGCATCATTTAGCCTACAAAAATTTAGGAAACTGAGTTCCCACTGGATATGGAGATAATGATCGCATGGTGTGAATTGGCCCATCCCATTCCCAAGATCACCCACTATTCCTAAACCCAAGAAAGCCAGTCTCTGTTGGGCTAGTGCCCATAGCACATAAGATGTCATATAGAATTTAGAACTCTAGATGACGCCCTTCATTTGCATGTCTACATGATTAGCTATAATAGCCGCCCAATTGAAAGTCTGGTTACAGGTGGTGATGTAGTAAAGAAAGTAGTACATCCATGCTAAGAAACCTTAGGCATGGGGTTGTCCGAAGATCCTACATAAAAATATAATGCCTTCCTGAATGGGCTCTTTGAAATCCCCGCAGGGAATTTCCAAATTCATCTTTTTATAGTCCCTCTTTGGGGACGTCAACCCTTGAGTGTTGAGATATTGTCAGAAGATGAGAGAAGATTCCTCGAACTCCTATAATGACTTGGCTCAGTTGATGATGATGGACCCCTTGAACTGTGGAATCCCTATCCCTGAGGCAAAAGTTGTTGCATCTAGAATGACAATTGTCGCTCGGTATTGTAACGACCGAGGATCAGTGAGTAGAACAGTCTAAGTAGGTGCATTGTAGAGTGTTTATAGCTAGAGTATCAACTCCAATGTTTGCACCAAGAAAGGAAAATTTACATCCTTAATAATTCCAGAGGTGGCCAAGTTGGTGGCCATGCTATCTCTGCTAGTTTTCAGTTTGTAAATGGCTTTAATTAAGCACTGTATTTCATCCCAAAATTCGGGCTTTGTGTCTATTATTTTATACACTTTGGAGTCCACCTTGGACCCCACGAGAACTCTCTCCTTAGGGTTTTTCAGAGCTCATTGGCATCTTAGCCATCATCTTTTCAGCCTTGGCTTTTGTGGCCGCCCGAGTGGAGGTAGTAGGCAACTTCGGGCTATCAGGGGGAGTGATCACTTCAGACATTTTGACCAACTATCTGCAACCTGCAAGACCAGAGAACCATTAATACATGATATAATAGTAATAACTTTGTGGATTGGGTAAATCATGACCATTTCACACTTTTCAAAAAAGTGTTAGCATATATCAAAGTCTCAGAGTATTTAAGATAAACATGAGTTGGATTCTGATAAACACTCGGGGGCTCGGGGTATTGAACTGTGAGATCCCCATTAGAACCTCCTTGTTTCACTACTTTGTTTTGTTATGCTTTCAATGATTATGTACTTAGATATAC
Source organism: Thuja plicata (assembly GCA_018584345.1). Taxonomy (NCBI): domain Eukaryota; kingdom Viridiplantae; phylum Streptophyta; class Pinopsida; order Cupressales; family Cupressaceae; genus Thuja; species Thuja plicata. The sequence goes on from MU225132.1 coordinate 2,685,428, forward strand.
TTTGACCTTTTGAGACTCTTATGTATTTAAGGATCTGTGGAATCCTATGTTATATATTCAGTATCTGATCATGTAATCATGGTACACTTGAGATATTGATCATGTATTCATTTTTAGTTTATGATGATGTCATATATGGGATTAAATATATGAATATATTGTGATGAATTTAGTTTTTAAAATCGATGCTATGCTTATTTGAGTTTTAATTCAGTTATAGTTTTATGCAATAAATTATTAATGTTATATTATATTTTTATATCATGTTGTTTTGGACTTATTGATGTGTGCATTGAGTGTGCAGGGATAGTTGACCATGGATCTAAATCGGAGACCCAATATTGGAACCTATGTAAATTTTTGTGCATTGTAAGGTCATGTTTATATAAAGAAACATGGACCTCATTGTTTATGTGGTTTATTCATAAATGTGGTTTGCATGTGTGTAATTAGATTAGTAAATGTTAATGTGAATGAGTCATGTCATTTGTTTTAATTTAATGTGCCAAATTTGGCAATTGTTGCAATTTTATGTTGACATGGCTAGTAAAGGGAATCAGGGTTAAGTATAGGGTTAACTAAGGTTACCTATGTGTAGTACCCAAGAATACCCCAAGGTTAGAAGTTTCTAGAAAGTCTAATTGAATTAGAAATCCGTGGGTTAACTTCAGGGGTAGTTTAGGAGGGTCTTTTGGGCTACTAGGAGGTAACCGGGGTCAGTTTTAGTTACCCAACTTGGTACCCTATGGGTTAGGGGTCATTTTCAATCATTAATGAGCCTCTAAACTCATTTATTTCTCCCTTAAAGTGTCATTTTTAGACTTGAGCGAATTTGAAGAGGAGTGTAACTTTGGTTAACCTCACTCTCTCTTCTACCCAAGTTTCATTTGACTCCACCCTTGGAGAGTTTAGGCAAGTGGATAGTTAAGGGTTGGTTAGGGTCACCTCACCTTTGAGTTAGGCCTTGTTCTTATTGAAGGTTTTCCTATTTAGGGAAGGATTTAAGATGAGTTGAGTGTTCACCCACTCTCTACCCTTAGAGACAGAATTCAGTTTGAAGGACCCTTTTTGGAAGGATAGCTCATCACCAATCCATTTCTCATCCTAGCTTGGAATTAAGATTGGATTTCTTTAAAGTAAAATTATTTGTGTTTATGTGTGTTCTTGAGCTCAAAAAACTCTATTAATGGAGTCCTATGTGTTTTGAATTTTTTTTTTAAATTAAAAATTTTATGTGTGATTTCTTAATGTCCTTATTTTGTGATTGGATTTCAAATGGGTCTTCAAGGCACACTCACCCTTGGGAGGGCAAAGTAACCTTGAAGGGGTAGATGGAAATGATTCCTGTTAGTATAGAGTCTCCCATGTGTGGAGGAAAAACATGGGGTAACATGATACCCATGATGCCAAGAAGGGTCTTAGGGCACCTAGGAGGTATAAGGAGGTTATTTCAGGGTTGTTTCTTGTGAAGATAGTCCTCTTCAAGTCCATGTGGGGCTTGTGTGTATTCATTTTGATTCTTGACTTTCTCCTCCAGTGAGGTCTACCACTACCCCTATTTTCAGAAAGACCTCTTGGAGACCTTCTTCTTGTATACCCTTGTGTTGGAAAGTTTTCTTGTGTTTAAGTATTCTGTTTGCTTGTCTGCTTGTTGTGTATGCCTGATTGTATCCCGTTCCAGTTTAGATCCCCAAGCTCGGGGGTGGCCTTGAAAAGGCCTAGGTTGGGAGGTGAGCCTCCATGGTCAACCTCATCTTTGTAGGTATCTATTGGATATAAAAGTTGCTATTCTACCCTTTCATGGTAAATGGGAAGTACTGTAAATTAAGGCTTTGTAACCCATATTGTTAGTAGTTTTCATTAATGCAAAGGTTGTATTGAGACCTTAAGGAAAGAATTGTAACCTTACGTTATTTTACAACATTTTTATGTCCTTATAGTAATATGGAGATTCAATGGGCAGTGAAATATTATTATATTTTTGAATCGAGAATAAAGGCTATTGAAAAGTATTTTATGTATGTCGATTTAAATTATTTATGAAGGAAGAAATAAATCTCAAAATCTTATAAATTTATTCCTTGGTTTAAACATTCTATTTTATCTTATACGGGTGAAAAAAAAATAATAATCTTTAAAATTTAGGGAATTACTTAAATATATTTTCTTGAATCCTACTTGTAAATTTGGTAAAATAGATGTTTCCTTTCAAGAGTAAATGAAAGTTTAAATTTAATTCTTGGATTTTAGTGTTCTTGAGAGAAGAATAGCATTTTCATTTTTCACTTAAATAAATTCTGGAAATTACTCCAAAAATAAATATGCTCAGAATAAAAATTCCTACTATGCATATTTAGAAGATAAATTATGGAGGCCATTCATTAAGTAAAATATATATAAAATTATTAATAGATGCTTGTTGTTTTGACACAGAGATTAAAATTCACCAGTCAATATTTTATTATTTTAAATGTTGTGATTCATTTTATGCATTTAAGTATATATCATATATATATATATTAAAGTTAAAATTAATGTATAAATAAAATAAGGAAAGATGTTTTAAATTAAAAAAATGTGTTTAAAATATTTTTTTATATACAGTGGGGAGGGCTGAAGCCCTACCCCATGCCTACAAGAGCTTTACCCCACGCGGAGGGCAAACCCTTCCCCGCCACCGCCGCCTCTGTTGCCGCCTCCCGCGTTCTCCAGCCCTGCGGAAGCATAAGTGATGATAGGGTTTTCTTCAAAGTTTTTTTTAGAAGACTTGTTTATATTATTATTATTATTTCATGCAGCTTCCAAATTTTTATTGATGTGTATAATGTTTAGTTCCGTTGAGTTAAAATAGAGTAAGTTCTTTTTATATTTATATATGTTTATTTTATTTTATTTCTCTATGAACATAAAATTTAAATCAATCAGATTTAATCAATTAGATTTAGTTTGTTTTTAAAATAATTATTTAAAATATTATTTAGGATTAGCTTTCAAGTTTAATTTTGTAGCTTAATTAGTTATGCTAGAATAGATTATTTAAAAGATATAAATTCAGATTTGATTTTGTTTTAGAACCGTAATTAATGTTTAGGTAGGGTTAATATTTTAATAAGATTTGATTTTTGAAGATGGTTTAATTATTGTTTAAAGATTAGATTTATTAAGAGATTTTAGAGTTAGTATTATAAATTTAGAATAAAATATATTATTAACATAGAGTTTCTTTAGGGTAATGTTTAAATTATAATATAGATTTAATTTTTATTAAATGAAATGTTAACTTCAAAAATAGGGAAGTTTTAGATGATGTAATTATTTTAGTTATTATTAAGCCATTTAGTATTTCTAGTTAAATTTTATTTTTTTATAGCTTAATCAGTGGGTTAATAAACTTACGTAAAGGTAAGTTATTAATTGGTTATTTAAGTTAACTCAAGTTAGGGGTATTTTAGAGAATCTTTAACTTTTATAGATTGGAATTTATTATTAGATTTATTTTTATTTTATTTTATTATTATTATTATTAATATTATTTATCATTATTTGTTAACAAGGTTTGGTTTAATGATAGATTATATTTGATTTATTATTTTTTAGATTAGATGTAGTTTACAAAATAATGATTAGTTTAATGTTTAAAAATTAAAATAGAATTTTATGGTTTAGTTAGATTTAATTTAAAAGAAAATTAAATTTCATCTATGAATAGATTATTGGATTATTCTTGTTTTCGAGTTTAGAGATATAGTTGCAAATAAGATTTGATTTATATTGTTTAAATTTTAGATATGCTAGTTATTTTAATTTTAACTTTAGGAAATATTGATTATTATAATATTGTTAAGTTTAAAACGTGATATATTAAAACTATTTCATCGTATAACATTATGAGTCATTCAAAACATTATATTGTTATGGGAGTCATATCAAACTCTTATTGTCGCAATATACCTCTGTTAGGGGTATTGTCATTAGCCTTGACCTCCTTCGTACATGGTTGAATTTTGGTCAACCATGGTTAAACTTCCTCCGATCATCCCAATATTTGCACCAGGTGTTCCATGTACCCTCTAGACCATAGGATTCTAGTTTTACGTCATTCAATGATGGTTGACTTTTTGGTCAACTCTAGTTGACTTTTGGGTCAGCTATCTCGATTTGCATGCGAGAATATTTCTTAGGGCTTGGCAGGCCCTAGGACCTTCCTTTCACATAATTTGGAGTATAGTTGACTTTTGGTCAACCCTAGTTGACTTTTGGTCAACCCTAGTTGACTTTTGGTCAACTATCTCATTTTGCGTATAGATCAAAGCGCGTAGTTTAGGGATTCCTGCAGGATAGTTCCGACAGCTATCCTACCTTGTTTAACCTTTCTGTTTCCTGTTTATCCTATGCACCATTTTGCATACACATGTTTCCTTTGAGGTAGCTTAGTTAACCTCTTTAGCATGTTCTTTTTTTTTAAATTTGATTGTGTGTTTTTGCCCAACTTTTGGGCATGACATGAACTAAGTGACAAAGATGGAATGAATACCTAGGGGCTTCCCAGCACCCGAGTTAACCGTTGTCGACGTGACCAATAGGAATTCATACTTGACTGACATGGGTCGTCACGTGGCCAAGTGACGGGTGACATAATGGCATTAATGGTGACAAGTGGGCTTACACGGGGGAAATTGAATGCCATATGGGATGGGGTTAGAATGCCCACTCATGGGAAATTAATCCCGCTATTAAGATGACATGACAAAGGAGAGAGAAATCGACCATGGCTCAAACCAGTGAGGTGCTATGTCTGAACCGTGGCAAATCCCTCTCCACGAGCTTGACAAAATGGTTCAAAATGTGATGCAGCGCAGAAAGATTGGTAGGACGGAGGGATATATATGGGGTATATACACTAAGATATAGATAATTGAAGCTCTGTGAGGGCCAAAGCATAGCTTGAAGAACAATGATGACATATACACAATATTTATATATTATATTCATAAATTTACATGGTGTACATAATATTTATAAAGGCACAAAAGCTACCCTATGACAATGTACAATATACACACCAGACTATAACTACATAGAGGGCGGACGACCCTCTGGCAGAGCCAACCTACCAACAAGAAGCGACCAAAAAGCAAGATCAAAAGGTGGGAATGAAAATGAACAAAAGCGAAAAATAAACAAAAATGAGCACAACGGAAGCAAAAGCCAGAAAACCAAAGAAACAGAGAACCAGAGAAGGAAAAATGAAAGCCAACCTGGAAACACGGAGAATGCAGGGAAGTTGAGCATGGGGAGCGCTCTACAATAAGGTCACCTTCAAACAATCACAAGCAAGCACCACGAATCAACGTTCAATTAGCCACTAAACACAGGGAGCAATTTATTGTTTAATCGCCTTAATCACCTTAAAATCACTCAGAGTGTTATAACTATTTTTATCGCGGTAAATGTGAAAATGACAGGTAACTTGTATTTATACCCTTAGGGTAAAAATAGGTTGCATTCTCTCCGCAAACTCCAGAACAAGTGGACCTTTGAACTCCAGGCCTGGGCATTCCATGCAACCATACCTCCTTGCAAAAGAAGACATAATGGCAGAGAATTTTGGAGTCTAGAATCTGGCTCTAGAAAGGACAAACAAACTCCGAGACTGGGTCGCAGAGACACAAGAAGACAAAATAAAAATAATGATAACCCTTGCAAAAGAAAAGCCCAGAGGAAAAAAAAGAAAAAAAAAAAGACAAGGGAAGAGCAAAAGCGAAAAGGGGGACCCAACATTTTGCCTACAAAATATAGGGACGAGTATGCAGGGCATAACAAAACTGAATGAAGCAAAGATGAAATACTTCTATTATGACTTGGAACTATATGAATTAGTCCATTCATTGAAGAAATGGAGGCACTACCTCCTACCAAGATAATGTGTTGTCTTCACAAACAACCAAGCACTTAGCTTCTTGAATAGTCAAGAAAAATTAAGCCATAAACATATGAAATAGGTGGATTTCCCCATCATTCTACTGTTGTTGTTCTTTAGCCTCATTAGTTTCGTCTGTCAGAACATCTTCCTCCACTAGAACATCTTATGGAAGTGGGTGAGGTCTCTAAACAAAATTTAACAATGTGGTCACCTTTACTACCTCACCGAACATACTTTGGGGCAATTGGTCATCAGAAGTAACCAAAGGCGTTTGGAGCATGATGAATAGGGGTATGATTGAACCCATGGGTCTGATTTCCCCAATCATCAGTTGCTCATCTATGATTTGCCTTGGTTCATCCTCGGTCTCTTAGACTGGTGTTTTCTCCCATTCAGGCTCTTTTTGTGTTTCTTCACAGACTTCCTACTCTGTGGAAGCTTCTTGTTCTGGGACTTCCTCTTCTAATTAGGGGATATCTTCTTTCTCCTAGGTGGCAATCTCTCTCGCCGTGTGATCTACATCCTCATGGAGGTTCATGAGCTCATCTTCCCCAAAGACATCGTCAAAATTGTCATGTGGGGGACAGGAATCAAAAATATTGTCAAGTTTGGGAGAATCCAAACTGACATCAACCAGAGGCAGGTTTGGCATACCAGGGCCGACGGCTGTGATTGGAGTGGGGGTTACCTTCTGCTTCTTCTTCCTTAGTAATGGGACCCTGGTATCCAAAATACTTGTAGACTCTGCCTCAGTGAAAGCTTTCCTTCTCATCGTTGTGGCCAACGATGGAGATCCCGCCAGACAAGTGGATGGTACTGGAGCCACGAGGAGGCCAAAGGAAATTTGTGTGCTTATCGGTTGGCTTACCAACCTCGCCAACTCCATTTGTTTCTGTAGCTATACCATTATTGGGGTTGGGCCTTGGAGAGGTACCTTAGTCAGGGTATCCTCTTTCTCCTTCCCCTTGCTTGTGCTAGGTCTGGTGGCGGTAGCGGAATTTGAAGCAAACCTTCAAATAATCGGTCCCTTCTGTGCGCTCTTGGGATACACCCAGGCAAAATAATTATGACTGGCCTCCAAAATAGGATGACATACTCCCTTGATTGTCAAATCCTCTCGGGTGGCCTAATCCACTGGAGGGAGGTCCAATTTATCCAATCCCTTCCCTTTATATGTTGGGTCCTCCAGCCCCCATCATCTGAAAAACCCTTTGGAAAATTCTGAAGGTCAAGCACTTTCATCAATCCTTTGGACATCTGCAAATGTTGGTGGGACCAGAGATCAAAACTATCTTGACAATCCGCCCAAAAATCTTCAATGTCTTCCTTATGTGGCGGGGATGCCTGGGGAAGTGCCAAGGAAATCTTGCCTAGAGGATCATAATTTTTTCATGTGTGGTGGATTTCCACCAGTCCAAGGCTCTTCAACTCACTATTGGCCTCCTTTGCTACGGTGAGGCTACACACATAATTCCCACAAGAAATTGGGAATGAGACTTTAGTGACCTTCTTCAATGTGAAGAACGTGTGCAGCTCTAGGATCTACCGATCGAACTCCAAAAGAATGATTTTATCGCCGTAATACTGGGGAAGAAGATAGGGTTTCTGGGAGAAGTTGGTCACCCAAATGTATGTGTGTTGCTAGGAATGAATAAAATAATAGCCATAAGTACTGACTAGGTTCATCGCCTCCTCCGATAATCGGAACCCAGAGTCCTGAGTAAGTGTCAAAATGTTTTGGTAAACAAAGGAATTGTTTACCCTGCAAAAATTTAGGAAACTGAGTTCCCACTGGATCTGGGGATAATGATCCCATGTTGTTAACTGGGCCGGCCCATTCCCAAGATCGCCCACTGTTTCGAAACCTCAGAAAGTCAGTCTCTATTGGGCCAGTGCCCATAGCACGTAAGATGTCATATAGAATTTAGAACTTTGGATGATGCCCTTCATTTGCATGTTTACATGATTGGCTATAATAGCCAGCCAATTGAAAGTCTGGTTATGGGTGGTGATGTAGTAAAGAAAGTTGTACATCCATGCCAAGAAATCTCAGGCATGGGGTTGTCCGAAGATCCTGCATAAAAATATAATGCCCGCCTAAATGGGTTCTTTGAAATCCTTGTGGAGAATTTCCAACTTCATCTTTTTATGGTCCCTATTTGGGGACTTCAACCACTGAGTGTTGAGATATTGTTGGGAGACCAGTGAAGTTTCCTCAAACTCTTGTAATGACTTGGCTTGGTTGATGATGATGGACCCCTTGAATTATGGAATCCCGAGCCCTGAGGCAAAAGTTGCTGCATCCAGATTGACAATTGTTTCTCAGTATTGTAACGGCCGGGGCTCGACGAGCAGAACAGTCTGAGTTGGTGCATTGTAGAGTGTTTCTAGCTGGAGTATCAACTCTAGTGATTGCACTGAGAAAGGAAAATTTGTATCCTTAATAATTTCGGAGGCGGCCAAGTTGGTGGCCATGCTATCTTCGCCGGCTTTCAGTTTGTAAATGGCTTTAATTAAGCCCTGCATTTCAGCCCAAAGTCTAGGCTCTGTGTCTGTTATTTCCTACACTTTGGAGTCCACCTTGGACCCCATGAGAACTCCCTCCTTAGGGTTTTTTTAGGTCAGTGGCATCTTAGCGAGCATCTTTTCGGCCTTGGTTTTTCTAGCCGCCCGACTGGAGGTAGTAGGCAGCTCTGCGCTATCAGGAAGAGTGATCACTTTAGACATTTTGACTAACTATCTGCAACCTGCAAGATTGGAGACTTGTTAATACATGATATAATAATAATAACTTTGTGGATTCTAGGGAAATCATGACCATTTTGCATGTGTCCAAAAAGTGTTAGCATATATCAAAGTCCTGGAGTATTTAAGATAAACATGAGTTGGATTCTGATAAACAATCGGGGGCTCTAGAGTATTGAACTAAGTGAAAATAATGGAATGAAGACCCAGGGGCTTCCCAACACCCAAAGTTTGAAAGATTTAACCATTGTCGACGTGACCAATTAGAAGTCATACTCAACTGACATGTGTCGTTACCTGGCCACGTGATGGGTGGCATAATGGTATTAATGGTGACAAGTGGGCTTGCACGGGGGAAATTGACTGCCAAATGGGATGGGGTTTGAATGCCCATTGGTGGGAAATTAATCCCGCTATTAAAATGACATGAAAAAGGAGAGAGAAAGCTGCCATGGCTCAAACTAGTGAGGTGTTGTGTCTGAACCATGGCAAATCCCTCTCGACGAGCTCGAAAAAATTGTTCAAAACATGATAGAGTGTGGAACGCTCAGTAGGATGGAGGGATATACATGGGGTATATACACTAAGATATAGAGAATTGAAGCTTAGTTAGGGCCAAAGCATAGCTCAAAGAACAATGATGACATATACACAATATTTATAGATTATTTACATAAATTTACATGGTGTACATAATATTTATAGAGGCACAAAAGCTACCCTATGACAATGTACAATATACACACTAGACTATAACTACACAGAGGGTGGACAACCCTCTGGCAGAGCCAACCTACCAACAGGAGGTGACCAAAAAGCAAGACACAAAGGCAGGAATTAAAACGAATGAAAGCAAAAACAAAACAAAAATGAGCACAACGAAAGCAAAAGCCAGAAAACCAAAGAAACAGAGAACTAGAGAAGGAAAAATGAAAGCCAACCTGAAAACGTGAAGAATGCAGGGAAGGTGAGCACGGGGAGCGCTCTACAACAAGGTCACCTTCGAACAATCATGAGCAAGCACCATGAATCAACATTCAATTAGCCACTAAATACAAGGAGCAATTTATTGTTTAATCGCCTTAGTCGCCTTAAAATCACTCAGAGTGTTATAAGTTTTTTAATCATGGTAAATGTGAAAATGATAGGTAACTTGTATTTATACCCTTAGGGTGAAAACAAGTTGCATGCTCTCCACAAACTCTGGAACAAGTGAAACTTCGAACTCCAGGCCCGGGGATTCAATGCAACAATACCTCCTCGCAAAAGAAGACATAATGGCAGAGAATTCTGGAGTCTAGAATCCGGCTCTGGAAAGGAAAAACAAACTCTGGGACCGGGTCCCAAAGACACAAGAAAACAAAAGAAAAATAAAGATAACCCTCACAAAAGAAAATCCCAGAGGAAAAAAAAAAAAAAGAAAAGAAAAAGACAAGGGAAGAGCAAAAGAGAAAAGGGGGACCCAACATTTTGCCTACAAATTATAGGGATGGGTATGTAGGGCATAACAAATCTTAATGAACCAAAGATGAAATACTCCTATTATGACTTGGAACTATATGAATTAGTCCAATCATTGAAGAAATGGAGGTACTACCTCCTACCAAGAGAATTTGGTGTCTTCACAAACAACCAAGCACTTAGCTTCTTGAATAGTCAAGAAAAATTAGGCCATAAACATATGAAATAGGTAGATTTAATAAAAGCTTATAATTTTTCAATTAAACACAAACATGGAGTTCCCATTAAGGTGGCAAATGCATTGATTAGGACTCTAGTAGTGCAAGAAAATTCAACTTCAAAGTGTAGGAATTGACTCATTAAAAGACATGTATAAGGATGATGAGGATTTTAGTATTATTTATCAAGTGTGTTCTGATTTCTTTAAGGATTACCATGTTGAGTATGCAAATTTTATGATTCAGAATGGTCTACTATTTAAATGACACCAGTTATGCATCCCCAATTGTTCAGTGAGGGAAAACATTATCAGAGAGAAGCATGTAGGTAGCATGGGAGGACACTTTTGATGAACTATAACTGATTAAATGTTTAAAGATGCTAAGTTGATGATCACCAAGACACAGAAAGTTAATGCAAGACATTAAATCAGTTAATGTATTATACTGTCATTGATGTCAGCTTGATATAATATGTATGGTCATGGTCATACTGCTAAAGAATTCAAAGAACCAATGAATCGAAGGCTATGCTATCAGTAATGCGTCAAAGTTAAGTATTCACAAAGTGACTATATACACTGACAGAGTGCACACTGGAAGATAGAGTAAACCAATGAGAGAAAATTCACAGTGCTACCCAATGAGCAAAATCACAACATTCCCGATGAGAAAAGTCACAGTGTTACCCGATGAGCAAAGCACTGAGTAACCTGATGGATAGAATTAAAGTGTTTCCCTATGGATAGACAACACCGACAGACAGAGATCCTAAACAAAACTAAAGTCTCACCGATGGAACAATCAGTTGTCACTGATGACTAACTAAAGTATTGACCGATATAGCAAAGAGTTCAAAAACAACAAAAGGCTTAGCTGTCAAGAGCCAAATATAGACTTAACTGGTGAATATCATTGTTTTAATTAACAAGATAAAGCCAAAGATAAGTAAAGGATTTAAATTTGTTTTGTCAATTTGGAAGGAAGATCTCTATGAGATAAAACATGAGTTTTTCTTTAAATCTAATTGGCAAGAATTGTGGATCACGCCAAGATCAAGAAAGCCAAGAAATGGTGAAATCATGTCTATATAAGAGACAAGGTAATTCAATGTGAATTAGGGGAATGACAACAGAATAGATGTTGAAGAGATTATGAAGGAGAAGAAAATATTCATTCAGACATGATCAATCAAGCTAAGGAAAGAGCTAATTTTTGCACACACCAACAAACAATGATACAACATCATATAGCAGAACAGTGTGGAGGAATGGTATTGAATTGATAACATTGATCAAAATGGTAATTCACTTACAATAGATCTGAAAATATGCAATTCAAGTTGTATATGTGAACAGATCAATTTACTGTTTTAGTTTAACCATTGAAGCATCAAGTCTCTTAACCGAGCAGGACTTAAAAGTCTTTTCTAATTGAGATACATACCAAGGAGTATCGAAAAGTTTGATCATACAAAGTAGCACTGAATATGCCCGATACCTATGGACAATCCAAGAGAGTGTTTGATCAAGGATGGTAGCATTAGATTCCAGATACTAAGTGACAAACTATTCCTTTAAATGTTCTAACAAGGTCACACCTAACAGTGTATTTGTAACCTTTAATAGGGTTGGCTCTTCACTGAGCTCACTTCAGAAGAGTGAAAATTTGGGTTACCGGTCCTAGTGGTTTTTCCCTTAACAGGGTTTCCACATTAAAAATCCATGTGTTAATGTGTCTATGAGTCATTACTTCATTGTTTTGCATTTCACATAAGTAAATATGGATTGATCGGTATACACTAGTTATTTACTGTATTTCGGTAAATAGAAAGATTGCTTATCGGTAAACATACAGTTGAAGGTTTTACACAACATTCTGACAAGTAGCAATTTGATATAATTATTTCAAGGCATTCATCTTATAGGACTGAATATAAATAGAGGCTTATAAATGTGGTAATAAGTTTTTGGGTTGATTTAAGGATTAATATTTGAGGCCACTGATTCACCCTCCCTGCCCCCCTTAGTTATTCTAACAGGTGTTTATTGCAGTAAAAGATGATTTAGATGAAGATAAAATGTATGTAGAAACTACACTCATATCTAAAGTTAGCAAGAATGATATCTAGATCATAGATAGTTGCCGCACTCACTACATGACTGGTGACACAGAAAATTTCAATACTTTTGAGTATTATAATGATGGTACAATAAGATTGGGTAATGACACACCTTGTCCAGTTGAAGGTAAAGGAACTATAATGTTGAATAACCTGATAAAATGTGAAAATTATTATAGGGTGAAAGCTTTGAATTATAATCTATTAAGTGTTTCTTAGCTGAACAATTTAGGTCACCGAGTAGCATTTGAGAATAAGAAGGCAAAGATCTTTAATGAACCAAGAAGATTGATTGAACTGGTGAATAGACCAAAGGTAACTTATTCTATCTCAATCATACTTACACCACTTTCTTTATGGATAGAAAAAAAGACATATGGTTGTGGCATAAAAGATTATGTCATGTAAATTTGACAACATGATAAAGATAAGCAAAAAGATAAATGTAAGAGGCTTACCGAACATGTCAAAGCCAAACAATATCATGTGAAATTTTTTTCAAAAAGGTAAGATGACAAAGTCTAGTTTCCAAAGAAAAACCCATACATTTGACGCTATTCTAGAATTAGTCCATACTGATCTACATGGACCCATGAGGACAAAGAGTTACTATGGTGATAGTTATTTCACTCTTTGTTGATGATTACTCTAGAATGATGACAGTTATGTTTCTAAAAGATAAATCAGAAGTATTCAAGATGTTTAAATGGTACAAAGCAATGGTATAAAAACAAAGTGGTAAGGAATTGAAATGCTTAAGTTTAGATAGAGGAGGGGAATTTATTTCAGATGAATTCACAAACCTTTGCAATGAGCATGTAAACAAAAGACAAGTCTCTGCACTGAGAACACCACAGCAAAATGGAATTGCTAAAAGAAGGAACAGATCCATTGTTGATTGTGCAAGGACATTGATGATAGAGAAAGGCATCACCCAAATCTTCTAGAGGGAAGCTGTTAGTACTACTATTTACACATTGTTCACAGAGTACAATTGAAGAAAGACACCAATAAGCCACCCTATGAGCTATGGTATGGTTACAAACCCAATGTAAGTTACGTAAAGATCTTTGGTATTCAATGTTATATCTTAAAAGATGATAGAAATGGAAAGCTTGAATCCAAAAGTGATGAAGGTATCTTTCTAGGGTATTCCACCAAGAGCAAGGCTTATAAATGTCTCAATAAAGTCTCTAACAAAATTGTTGAAAGTGCAAATGTAAAGATAGATGAATTTGTAAATAAGAATGAAAAGAAAAGAACAAAAGAACCATAGGAATACAATAGGTTTGTTTACATTGAAGAACCTGACACTCTACTTGAACAACAATGAATAGCTCCCGAGAAACGTAATATTGCATCGGAGCACCAGACTGCAAATACAATAAATCAGGATATTACTCAAGATGATGTACTGAGCGATGGAGATCAGAACAAAGGACAAAATGATGATCAAGATGATAGAAAGAATTGAACCTCTACTTTCCAGGTATGTCAGAAGGAACCATCCAGAGAACCAGATCATTGAAAACAAGAAGGTTGGTATGAGAACCAGAAGTAAGTCTCTAAACACAAGATGTCTAATTTGTGATTTTGAGCCAAAATCTGTCAATGCTACACTTGATAATGAAGAATGGATTAGTGCTATGAATGAAGAAATTGAATAGATTGAGAAAAATAAGACATGGACACTTGTAGCAAGACTAGATGGCAAGAATGTCATCAGTACCAAATGGATATTCAGAAATAAGCTGAATGAGAATGGAGAAGTCACTAAAAACAAAGCAAGACTAGTATGCAAGGGGTATGCACAAGAAGAAGGGATTGTTTATGGAGAAACCTTTGCACCCATTGCTAGGCTAGAAGGAGTGATAACATTACTTCCTTATGTTGCATTTAAAGGATTTAAGGTATACCAGATGGATGTCAAGTCTACATTCCTAAATGGAATACTTGAAGAAGAGGTATACATTGAGCAACTAGAAGGGTTTTTTGATCCAGACAAGAGGAACATGGTATGTAGACTACAAAAATCCTTGTATGGATTGAAACAAGAACCAAGAACTTGGTATGAAAGACTTCATTCGTATCTCACAAGTATTGGATTTGTAAGAACTGGTGAAAACAATAATCTTTATTTAAAAGAAGATACTGATGCTAACAGTTTGATTGCTGAAATATTTGTTGATGACACCATATTTGGAGGCAATGATATGCTATGCAAATTATTTACAAATGAAACGAGAAAATAGTTTGAGATGTCTATGTTTGGAGAGATCAAGTTCTTTCTTGGTCTACAGATCATGCAACAAGATGAAGGTATTTTGATTACACAATCCAAATACATCAAGTGCTGAAAATATTCAAGATGGAAGATTCCAAGCTAGTGTGACCAGCGATGGAAATTGGATGTAAACTGACAAAGGAGGACAATTCACATGAAGTAAATTAGACTTTGTACAGATCAATGATTGGAAAAGTCATGTATGTTGTACATACTAGACCATATATTTCACATGTAGTAGGAATAGTTACAAGATTTTCTGCTAATCCTAGGGAATCACATATGAATGCTATGAAAAGAATCCTAAGATATCTGAAGAATACTGAGGACTATGGCTTATGGTATAAAAGAGAAGGAAAATTTTAACTTAAGGTCTTTACCGACGCTGATTGGGCTGGAAACATTGATGACTGAAGGAGAACAACTGGAGGAGCATTCTTCATGAGTGACAGACTTGTCACATGGATCAGCCAGAAGCAAGGATGCATCTCTCAGTCTACTGTAGAAGTAGAGTATGTTGTTGTTGTTGCAATCTACTCAAATATTGCATGGATCAAATAGTTACTGGAAGGTATGAATATGAAAATTCTTGAACCAGTAATTATCTATTGTGACAATACCAGTGCAATTAACATTTCCAAGAATCCAGTCATGCTTGCTAAGACAAAGCATATTGCTATCAAGTATCATTATTTGAGAGAACAAGTTCAAGAAAATTAAGTGACACTTGAGTATTTGAAATCAAAGCAATAATTAGCTGATATCTTCACCAAGCCACTGCCCAAGGATACATTTGAGTACTTGAGAAAAAGACTAGGGGTCAGACCCTTGTCTACTGGTCAGTAAGATAACTAGAAGGCTGCATCAGCCTACATATTATTAGAATATAACTCATGTTGATGCAAGAAAAGAGATGGAATTCAAATATACATCTCTACACAACAAGGTATTTATCTACACCAAGCACCAGAATTGTTATATTGCTGATGAATTAGAAAATTCAAGGAATATATTGAATGGATAGAAAGGATTGTTTGGCATTACCGTAAAATATTTTTTTGGCATTGTTGTCAAAGGGAGAGATTTATATCCATTATCACATTATCCAAAGGGAGAGATGTAACTAGAAAGGGAGAGTACATACAAAGGGAGAGATTGTTGTCAAAAGAGAAAATAGGAAAAGAGACATCAAAAGAAAAGAATAGTCAAAGGGAGAGAGTATGACACAAGAAGAGAACACATCACATCAGAAGAAGAAAGATTCTACATCTATCTAGTGAAGTGATTGAAGACAGAAAGAGAGCTGCAAGAATCAAATCTTAGCTATGTGAGCTTACCAAGGACCAGATATTTGTATTGATTATAGTACATAAGATTAGTAGTTTGATGAACTTCAAATGTTATATTTCATACTGTATTAGTAATCATATAGTGTGATAGTATATAGTTTGTTTCCATCAATGCCAAAGGGAGAGATTGATCAACATTAACTGATTAAAAGTTTAAAGATGTTAAATTGATGATCACCAAGACACAAAAAGTTAATGCAAGACATTAAATCAGTAAATGTATTGTATTTTCATTGATGCTATCTTGATACAATCTCTATGGTCATGGTCATACTGCTAAAGACTTCAAAGAACCAATGAATCAAAGGCTATGCTATCAATAATGCATCAAATTTAAGTATTCACAAAGTGACTGTATACATCGACCAAAGGCACACCGATGGACAAAGAAAACCAACAAGAGCAAAGTCACAGTGTTACCCGATGAGCAAAAGCACAACATTCCCGATGAGCAAAGTGACAGTGTTACCCAATGAGCAAAGCACACTTTAACCCGATGGATAGAATAACAGTGTTGCCCAACAGATAGACAACACCCACAGACAGAGATCCTAGAGACAACTAAAGTCTCACCAATGGAATAGTTAGTTGTCACCGATGACTAAGTGAATTATTGACCGACAGAACAAAGAGTTCAGAAATGACAAAAGGTTTAGCTGTCAAGAGCTAAATATAGACTTAACTGGTGATTATCATTGTTTTAATCGACAAGATAAAGCCAGAGATAAGTAAAGGATTTAAAGTTATTTTTTCTAGTTGGCAAGAAGATCTCTATGAGATAAAAAAAGATTTTTTTTTAAAATCTAATTGGTAAGAATTGTGGATCACGCCAAGATCAAGAAAGCCAAAAATGGTGAAATCATGTCTATATAAGAGACAAACTAATTAAATGTGAATTAGGGGAGTGACAGGAGAAAAAATACTGAAAAGATTCTAAAGGATAATAAAGTCTTCATTCATACCTGATCAATCAAGCTGAGGAAAGAGCTAAATTCTGCAGACACTGACGTACAATGATACAACATCAGAGAACAAAACAATGTGGAACAAAGGTATTGAATTGACAACATTGATCAGAAAGGTAATGTACTTACAATAGATCTAAAAATCTGCAACTCCAGTTATATATGTGAACAGATCAATTTACTATTTCAATTTAACCATTAAAGCATCAAGTGTCTTAACCGAGCCAGACTTAAAATTCTTTTCTAATTGAGATGCATCCCAAGGAGTATCAAAAATTTTGATCATGCAAAGTAGCATTAGATATGCCCGATACATATTGATGGGCCAAGTGAGTGTTTGATCAAGGATGGTAGCATTAGATACCACATACTAAGTGTCAAAATATTCATTTAAATCCTCTAACAAGGTCACACCTAACACTGTGTTTGTAACCTTTAACATGGTTGGCTCTTCACCGAGCTCACTTAAGAAGAGTGAAAATTTGGGTTACCGGTCCCAGTAATTTTTCCCTTAACAGCGTTTCCATGTTAAAAATCCATGTGTTAATGTGTTTATGAGTAATTACTTTACTTTTTTGCATTTCATATAAGTAAATCTGGATTGATCGGTACACACCATTTATTTACTATATTTCGGTAAATAGAAAGACTAGTAATCGGTAAAAGTAAGAATAAGATCTGAAAGAGTAATCTGAGTAGTAGTTATTTGTTATTTATATTTCAAGGCAGTCATCTTGTAGGACTGAAGATAACTAGAGGCTTATAAATGTTGTAATAAATTTTTGGGTTGATTTAAGGATTAATTTTTGAGGCCACTGATTCGCACCCCCTCCCCCCTCAGTTATTCTAACAACTTTGGTTTGGATAAGACATTGGAATAGGTAAGATGATTCTACCATTGGCCAAAACTTCATACTAAAGTCAAGAAGATTGTGGAGACATGTACAATCTGTCAAAGGGCCAAGGGCACATCTAAAAATGCAGGGTTGTATCAACCTTTACCTATCCCAAAAAGACCTTGGGAGAGTTGCAGTATGGATTTTGTAATGGGCTTTCCTAGGACACAGAAAGGACATGATAGCATTTATGTAGTGGTGGATAGATTTACTAAAATGGCCCACTTCATTCCATGCAAGAGCACCAATGATGAATCATCCATTGCAAATCCATTCTTTAAAGAGATTGTTAGGATCCATGGCTTACCACAAACTATTCTATCAGACAGAGATGTCAAGTTTATTGGTCACTTTTGGAGGACCTTATGGAAAAGGCCAGGGAACAATTTGAATTTTAGCTCTACCTAACATCCACAAATAGATGGGAAGATAGAGGTTGTTAAAAAGTCACTTGAAAAATTGCTTAGGTGCTTGACAAAGCAATATGATGACAAATGGGATTCAGTCCTACCCCAAGTAGAATTTACCTTCAATGAATCAGTCAATAGGAGCACTGGGAAAAGTCTTTTTAAGATTGTATATGGAGAAAGTCCAGGACGTAACTTGGAAATGAGAGAACTTCCTCAAAACACTCCAGTTATTGCCCATGGTGAGAAATTTTCAGAGATTATGAAGGAGATTCATGACTCAGTGAAGTTGGCACTAGAGAAAAATGTAGAGAAGTATGAACAAGCCAAGGATAAACAGAGAAGAGATGTACAGTTACAGTTTGGAGATTTGGTGTGGGAATACTTGAGAAAGGAGAGATTGCCCAAGGGAAAGCATACTAAACTACTTATGAAGAAATTAGGACCATGTCTCATGTTGAACAAACATGGGTTGAATGCCTATGAAATTGAATTGCCCTTACACCTTGGTATATCCCCTATCTTTAATATTTGTGATCTGACCCCCTATAAAGGTGATGTGAATACAGGTACAAAATTCCATGAAGAAGAACTTCAAGAAGATATTGCAGGGTTACCCTCTCATGATCCAAAGAATCTTGACAAGATCTTGGATACAAAGATCATTAAGCAAACCAGAAAGAATGATTAGAAGAAATAATTGGTCAAGTGGCAAGGGATTCCTGATGTAGAAGCTGTCTGGATGGATGAACAAGAGATGTAGAAACATGGTTCAAGCTTACAGGAACTCATCTCAAGAGGACTTGACATCAATGGACCCTGAGAGTATGGTGTAGGAGCACCCTCAAATCCATCAAGTTCAAGCACACCAATAGATACATCATCAAAAGGTCAGATTACTGATTGGATCTAGACTCCACAGTTTTCAGTAAGTCCTACTTGTGAGACAAGGAGACACTAGGTATTGTTATAAGCCTAAGTTGTCTACCTTAGTCAATTTTGGACAAATATTGGGTAGGATAGGTTAGAATAGTCTAGGATACTTAAAGAAGGTTCAAAATGTTCAAATAACCTCTTTAAAGTCTTTACAAGAGTCTAGGAGTCTAACTATGCAAGGATTAGCACATTTGAAAACTTTTGTCAAAAGTTGTCAATGTTGTCATTTTTGCATAATGCAACTTTTGGTTGAAAAGTTGCAAATTTTGAATCCAAATGTTTCTATGGAAGGAACGAAACAACTAGATTTTTAAAGGAGAAGATAGAAATGTTGAATGTATAGTGTGGCTGACTGTGAATCTGATGAAGGAAAATCTGGAAACCTGTCATTGGAAAATCACCCCACCCGCCNAACCCCCCCCCCCCCCCCCCCCCCCCCCCCCCCCCAGCGCCCCCAAGGGACTAGAGTGTATGATAGCCAAGGAATGGGCTCTTCCCACTTCATTCTATGTGATGGACAACTCAAAAATTCTGAAAAAACTAAACACTAAATGGTCACCCTCTAAGGAAAACATAACTAAGCTGAAATTTGATGGGGCTACCTCTAATGACATTGTTGGGGGAGGAGGTATTCTTCGTGATCACAATGGTCACCTTATCCTGGCCTATGCGGTCCACCTTGGAAAGGGATCTAACAATTTGGCGGAGATTTCTACCCTCCTATGGGGTCTCAAGGTGGCGTCTGATATAGGGATTAAAAGATTAATCATAGAAGGTGATTCTAAAATTGTTATCAAGCTGGTTAAAGGGAAGGCAATGCGGTGGCAGACATGCTGGCAACCTTGGGTCTTGCGGTGGATAACTTAAGATGTTGGAGAAACTTAAACTCCCTACCCAAGCACGTTATTCAGCTTGTGGAAAAAGAAAGCAAATTTAATAATGTCTGACAAGGCTGATGTTGATTGGTCGAATAAGCCAGTGGGCAAATTCACGAGGCGCCGCATCATTTCAAATTTTGTAAGAGATACAGGGTGTGGTCATATTAATTATAGTCAGCTTGAAAGACAGGCCATCAAAGCCATTTTTAGAATGAGTATGAGCTTTTTCAAATTAAAAGAAGACGTAGAGCATAACACGCGCACGGGAAACAATGAAATGACTGATGTGATTAATTGCAACATCAAGCCTTTATGGCATTTAAGGAAAAATCATTTCTCGATATGCAAAGCTTATTCGCTCATATTGGCAAACCATGTGAATAGTACGGGCCTTCTTTGTGAGCAGGCGGACATTATTACCACCTTATTTTTTGGTTGGAGACAAAAGTGCTACATTTGCTGGGTTTATTGCTCCGCTCTGGTTAGGGTTGTGCTGAAAAAAGGAAGGAAATGTGGGATGTCAGTTAAGACTAAGGAGGAAGACTTGCCTGAATACAGCTTGGAGATGGGCAGAGACATGGTGCAGGTGGAACCTGCTAGGATCGAGGATGACTTAATCAAAAATCTGTGCATTCATAACTACCTCAAGGAGGGCAGTTTCTTCCCATTCATGAAGGCTATGGGCGATAGTGATGAACTGGTCTCGCTGTAGTTGGCAAAAACTTGGGATGAGCGTAAAGTAACAATTAATGGAATAACATTTGAGATTAATGAGGAGGTGATCGCACAAACCATGGGTGTCTCCACAGAGGGGAAAAAATGGAAGAAGATCACCAAAAGCCGTGATGACACCCATATGAAATAGTTCTTTAAAAAAGTGGAGATTCCTGAACATTTTAGGGGAGGATTCAATAGATTATCACTGCCCGACCCATGGGATGATATGTGCCTCATCCTGATGAAGTACATCACTCTGGAAGGTCACTTTGGCACCTGTTACAACTACCATTTCCCTCTCCTCAACCACTTCAGGTACAAGGACTCCATATCCTTTCCATTTTTCCTGCTCCATTCTATGGAAGCGTCTGTTCTAGATGTTATAGAAAAAATGAAAGCTAGGCAGAATTATTGCATCCTCCATTAGGGCTTAATGCTTTGCCTTTACAATTTCCACTTAGCCCTCTGCCCGCCTAGGACTGTTTCTCTACTTATCCCCACACAGCACTCTACAAACCCTAATGAGCTTCAAGTCATGCTCTCCAACCCCACGACTTCCTCCAAAACCCTGGTCTCCAAGAAAAATAAATAGATCTCTGCCGATGGTGACCAAATCACCATTAATTTTGAAGGTGAGGAGGAGGAGAACGACAGCAGACGGAGATCTAACAGACTAGCCACTAAAACTAGACACAAGCAAAAAGCGGTGAGAAAGAGGTGTACTAAAGAGGAAGAAGATTTGGAGGAGGAAGAAGATATTAAGTAGGCAACTAGGGGGAATTCTCAAATAGGAAAGAAAATTAAGGTCGAGGAGAAGAATAAGGAAAAAAAGAAGGAAAGCCCTGTTGCGGAGAGGTCTGTGAAAAGCCATGACTCTCAAGTCTCGACCAGTTTCAGTCTCCCAGCCTATGACCTCTCCAACAGAAAACTCTTTGAGGAGAAGAAAGCGGATTCCCCGCTCCTAACCCCACAATCCCGTAGCCCTTAGGTGGTTATAAACATTACCCCAGAGGACCCTAAAAAAATAGAGGATAAATTGCCTGATGTTGTGAGTGACACCCCCATTGGCAATGTTGGTCCTCAGGAGTTGCTGTCTGTCCCCAAGGTGGAGATAAAATAAATGAGAGTGGAAATCAATAATCTCAGGGAAAGCTTCAACAGGATTGCGAATTTTGCTGTGAAGGTCATGCACGCGGCTGCCACTACACTCCAACTCCTTCACATGGAAAAAACGAACCCGGGAGGTGAGTGTAAGGAGGAAAAACTATACTAATTCCTTGCGGACGATTGGCTGAAGCTCCTGTTAAAAGACGGGGAAGGTAACCCCAATTAGGCCCCCCCTTTTTTTTTCTATGATTAACCTTTTTGACTGGACTCTCTGGTTGGGCGTTGTTGGCCTGTTTGATCTCTGTATTAATTCTAGTTTATGCTATCTGGTGTTTTCTGCTGTTAATGTTAACTATACTGTTAATTACTACCACAAGATGATTACCAACCTCATGGTGAGGTTGGGGTCTGTGAAGACTACCAGACTGGTTTTTACTATTAATTTATGCTATCTATTGTTTGTTACTGTTAATACTAACTTTACTATTAATCACTACCACAGACTGGTTACCAACCTCATGGTGAGGTTGGGGCCTGTTAGGACTTCCACGCTGGTTACCAGCTCTGTGTTGGAGATGGGGCTTGTTGATTTTCTTTCTTGGTTTTTGGTTTTCAAAATTGGCATAGGCTGAGGGTTTGCTGTGGGTGGTTTGCTGGTTTTCGGCACTCCTCGTACTGGTTTTCTGTTCGGATCAGCCCCCAGTTTTGACTGCTTTTTAAAATAAAAAACACAAGGTACTGCAATATATATCGTGTCAAATTATTCTATCAACCTTAAGCGGTTAATAACATAACGGTCTCCTTCGTATGATATATGCTAAGCTACATTATAATTTTGCTTTCTCGTGCTCTCACATAGAGAATGTTGATCGCTTGATCATTGATGGGGAATGGCTTAATCCAAATGCTTATGCAATAGCATCGGAGGTGATGTCCTAATTCCTATGATGAGAATGGAATATTTATTTGCTTGTTATGATGTAACAACGTAATTAGATGGCCTTTCCATTCAATTCATTTTAACACAAGCTTTTATATTAAAATTATAAATATTTGTACATTGAATATAATTTCTTATTTTTAATGAAAACCTATTGAGAAATAAAATCCAGATCAAAATTAACCCGCATTAATATACTGATTATCTTTAATGGTTTCCTATTAATTTTGCTATTTGTTTTAACGTTAAGGGACACATATCCATCCGACGTACAATTATTTAGACGAGCTGATGCCGTGCTGCAAGTGCAATAATTTGGAATTACAAACGAGACAGCGAAAGCATCTGCATATATATAATAAATATCAAGATAAAATTGCCACAATCGAATAGCGGCATCCGGAAAAGCATATACGAATATGTCAACATATGTGCTCACTACGACACGTTGAGAAACATCTTTTGTATGCTTATATGTCAAGAGGCCTGCTCACCGCCACACAGTTTTGACATATGCTTATAAACTGTACGGTGGAATATGACAAATACTGAGTCCCCACAAACAATTCAAATAAGGCGAACAATTATAATCTAACCCCTGCAATTATTCTCATTATTATTATTTGAGAAACTCTTCCTCTTCTTACTACTACTCCTATTAAAAGGTTTCAATCGTATTCTTACCTTGATTACTGATTTAGTAATTAGTATTAAATTTCTTGGTTATCAATCAGAAATTGGAAGTAAACTATCTTAATTACAAAAATAGATCACAACTGCCAACATAACTTTACTTACTTTAAATTAAATGTAATTCGAGGATTCAAAGTTTCTCTTCCAATTTATTATCTCTGATTTTATTTCTAAGTAATAATCTCTAAATTCAGATGAAATAATTTCAATTTTTTCATTATAAAAATATAATTTTTCTTCTATACAGTCTTTCTACTGAATAAATTAAAACCTTTACAAATATAACAAATATAGATTTAAATAATAGAATTAAAGAAAAATGAGTGATAATAAGAAAAGTAATAGTAATCTATTATCAAATATTCAGCATCATCTAACAATTATTATTATTACTTTTTATATTTCTTATTCATTTGGTAGGAGAATAACCATATACTACAATGCTAATAATATTGCGACACAAAGAGATATTTTCTCGTGAACAATAGGATCATAGTTATAAATAACCCGGCTATAATACTTCAACCGAAGTGACGCGGATGTATACATTGATTTCATTTTCATTAAATCGTCAGAATATTAATGTAAAATGCTGTTTACATTCAGTTTGCATAGACATAGTGGAGTCAGGCGACTCTTAATTCTAGCATCGCCTCTCTTTTGGGGTCCAAATTTTGCACTTTTGACGGATCATTTTGTTTTACATTGGACGAGGATTTTATCATTTTGGTGTTAGCTTTTTGAGATATTCCAGTTACGTATATGGTTTGTTGGGTCTCGTAAAAGCTCTCATATGACTTTGAGCGCCATGCCCCTACAATATATCTACATGTTCCTCTATTTCAAGTATTAGAATTTCAGTGTGCCTATTACTTTTGCCAAGAAGTAAATAAATAATATTATAATCTTATATATCTTCTATTAATTTAATTCTTCTCTCCTGATTCATCATTCGCATTCTACTATCGTATTTAACTTAAATTTACAATGAAACTAATTATTACATCTAAAATTACAGAACTAGTAATATTAGTAAACTTCGAAAAATATTTCCCCATAAATTAAAACAATTGGAAACAACCATTGTAGAAAGCTAACATGATGGACAGTTATCAAAGATAAGAATGAAAAATCTATTTCTTAGTTATCATGTAGTTTATATTACTGCCATAAACTAGATGATGCGGACCTTTACAATCAATTAATTTTAACAAAATTTCTGATATTAAAATTATAAATGCTCATACATTCAATCTAAACACAATTGAGCAAAAAAATCCAGATCAAAATAAACAAGGCACTGATATACCGATTACCTTCAATGGTTTCATATTAGTTTTACTATCTTCAACCTTAATCGACACATATCCATCCGACGTACAATTATTTAGACAAGATGATGCTGTGCGGCAAGTGCAATAATTTTGAATCACAAAATAGACAGCAAAAGCATCTGCACATAAACAACAAATATCAATATAAAATTTCAACACAACCGAATCGCGGCATCCGGTAAAGCATCTGCGTCGAATATGTCAACAATTGTGCTCACTACCACGAGTTGAGAAACATATATTTTGTTTTATGTCAACAGACGTGCCCACTGCCACACAATTTTGACATTTGCTTATCAAGTGTACTGGGAATATGCCAAATATTGAGTCCCCACAAACAATACACATATGGTGAACAATTACAATAGAAAACCTTACAATCATTCTCCTAACTTTATGCAAAACTATTACTCTTCCTCTATGTCTCCTTGAAAAACGTTAGTGGACTCTCACTATTTAATACTTTTAATTTAAGGGTCAGCTATTATATGTGCTATTTAAGCCATTAGTTCAATCACCTTTACTATCTTTACTAACTTAGATATTAAATCTTTTGTTGTCATTATCAACAAGAAATTAGAAGTAAACTATTTGGGCTACAAAATTAGATAACTGCCAACATAAGCTATAGCTATTTAAAGTGAATGTAATTGGAGGCTCTAAAGTTTCTCCTCCTGTGTATCATCTCTGAGTTTATTTCTTACTGATAATCTTAAATCAAACTTTTTCATTGTAAAAATAAAAGTATGTTTCTCTCCATACTCTATCCACAGAATAAATTAGAATGTTTACAGTGCTAGTTATATTGCCGAACACATATATCTTCGCATGAACTAAATAAATTAGAATCCGCGCTATAAATGACCCTGCTGTAATACTTTAGCTGAAGTGACACGGATATATACATTAAATTCATTTTGATTAAATCATCAGAATATTAATATTAAATGCTGTTTAAATTCAGTTTGCATAAAAAATTCTTAATTTAACCCGATTCAGATAATATACCAGATTCCCTTCATTGGAAATAACTGCTGTTTTTTCTGCTTTCATCATTAATGGAGACATATCCATCCGTTAAAATATTGTAAAGACAGAATGACGAAGCAATGTGAAGGTGATAGGGATAGGTTTGTCAAAGATCGACTCAGGACATCCAGGAAAGTACGCATCACATGTCAACATATTCTTCACCCCGTTAAGTTAGAAAAAACGATATTTTCCATTCATTTTCTAAATTCGTTTTTCAACAATGGATCTGCAGAGGATGTCTCCATTTACATTTATGAGGGTAAACAATCTATCAATCCCTTCTAATCAACCTCTCACGATTTATCGGAGCAATGGTTTGTTGAAATATAGATTAGATGAACAGTAATTATAGAATATCCATACATAATAATAAAATAGTTATGAGACTTTTTTAATCTATTTAAATATAATATAGTTTAGAATATTAATATAGAATTTAATTTAATATAAAATTTAATGAGGACCCTGTCAACCAGTATTATATTGATGGTATTAATATATGGCAGTAGTTATTCTCTATGTAAAATGTACCACAAAAAAGAGTCGAATCTTTTCTTTCAGATTTACAAAAATATACTTTTTTTTTATTTTTCTCTCTTTTTTCTTTTTTAGCTTCCCAATAATTTTTTTTTTTTTGTGAATTTTTTTATAATTATCCACTACAAAATATTTAAAGAACTAATGATAAATTTTTTATTTTTTTAAAATTTAATCACAAGATAGCCAAGTCCCTAGTATACCACATTCCTTTCAATGAAAATAACTCTTGCAAATAACGACAAAACCAATTTTTCTGTTTATAACATTATTTGAGACATATTCACCCGATATAATATTGTGAATACGAAATGATGCCTTAGGTCAAGTGTAGAAGCATAGTTCGAATGAGGAAGCAACAGCGAAAAGCCATGTGCAATAGAGATAAGATTGTCACGGGATCGAGACGGACATCTCAACATATTGTTCACCTCAACAAATTCAGAAAAAACTCATCTTAATTCATTTTCTAAACCAGTTCTCAATAGTGGATCCGCATAGGATATCTCATTTTGCAATTTTAAGGGTAAACAAACAGTCAATTCCTTTCAATCAACTTCTTATGATTTATCATAAATATGGTTTCATTAGATAAATATAAAGGGAATAGATATGATGACTGCTATTTATATTTATGAGTCATATAGAAGTACAAATTGATTGATTTTATTAGTTATATATTTTGATTGAAGATTCTTTTAAATTCTATAGTCATCATGTTTTGAGAATTTTATTATTAATTATCAAATAATATAATAAAATATTGATGCATAATAATAATTTAATTATGATTAATGTGTAATATTCTTTTATTTAATTATATTAAAAAATTTATGATAAGGATAGAATAATTGAATTGGTTTAATATTGCAATTTCAAAGGTCATTAATATAGATAAGTTTACTTTTCATTCAAAAATTCTTTCTCCTCTATCACTTCAATGTAAAATATTTTAAACACCACATCAATATTATATAAATAGATAATTTAATGCATTTGAATGCATATCTCTTAATGTTCTCATATTGGATAGAATAGTAAAAAAATTATTTTCCTTTAATTTATTGTTTCTAATACATGGTAGTCGATAATCTTATGCAAGTTAATCTATATTAAAATGATATTCATTTTAAAATGATGGTCATGTTGCCGTTGTGGTTGGTGCTTCATTTGTGAGGGCTATTGAGCCAGATACCTTTGCTTTCGATCCATCTTTGGCCTCACCTAAAAAGTTGGGTGTTGTTACTACCCATGGGTCCTCTATCTAGTCAATGTGCATCTTATCTAAATCTTTCTAAGGAAAATTTTGTATATCGTTAATGTAGCAAGAGTTGTTGCTTATGCAAAAAATGAAGGGTTATATTAGGTTGATAGTCTTCAATGTTATTGTTGCTCTTGTGATTCCTTTTGATAAAACTTTGTAGAATTGTGAGGATTATTTGGCTAAGTAGAGCCTCATCTAAAGGTTTTTTTTCATTTCTAGCTTCCACTTCCTATTTTGCACCATTGAGTTCTGGAGGTTTAGTGTCCTCTAGTCGAGAGTAACATGGATCTTTGCCTTTTGTTAGAAGCTTGTCTATGGTATACTTCAATTCTATGGATGATTTCCAAGATGATGATTACTATGCTTGATGGTGGACCTTGCAGGTGGGATTTTATCCCCAATATGTGGGTCATTGAGTCTCTTTTATAACATTTTGAATGATTCAACTCATATTTTTCCTATGTGGTTAAGGTTTCCTTATCTTCCCCTTCATTTTTGGAGTCATGAAACCTATGAGACTATTGATAATACTTTAGTTAGATTCTTAGAGGTGGAATTTGTGTTGGTTTTTTGTTACTGATCAGGCAAGTACTATGCACATGCCATGTATCCTCACTAGGGTTTGGGAGCACAAGCCCTAAGGAATTTTTTTAGTGTTAGGGTTTATTTCTCTAACTAAATTTTTAAACCGCCTAAAAAAATAAAAAGTGGTTGATAAATAAGTGACTAGGGTATGAAAAATTATCGGATTGTAATTTTCTCTTCCTTGGATAATAAAATAAGTGGACAGGTATCTTTGTGGTGGATGTAGCCCATATTGGGTGAGCCATGTTAAATCTTTGTGTTATTGTATTTATGCATTATCTTAATATTGTTTATTGCTCATATATGCCTAAACCCTAACAAATGGTATCAGAGTGGTGTATTTCACAGTGATTCGGCAGGAAATATCAGATTTGAGTGGAAGAAAAGATAGAGGAAGGTAGGCTTAAGTTTGATAAGTTCAACGACCAAAACTATCAATTATAGAAGATGTAAGTGGTAGATTATCTAAAACAAAAGGATCTTTTCATATTGTTCAGTAAAAATGAAAAGAACTCGATTACTACTTGAGATGAAAAATGAGAGATTCTTCATGAGAAGGTACTGGAATAAATATGGTTGTGCCTATCATCGTTGGTGGCTTCTAATAGAGTAAAAGAAAGACCAATGGAGGGTCTAATGAAGGCATTAAACAAACTGTATGAGAAACCATCAGCCTCAAATAAGGTATTTCTAATGAAATTTTATTTAAGATGAAGATCTACTAGAAGGTGGGTTTATTACTTATCATTTGAATGAGTTTAATATGGTTACTAGTCAACTAAGTTCTCAAAAATTAAAATTTGATGATGAGGTTAGAGATTTCTTAGTTTATGCTCAATGCCTAAAAGATGGAATGGATTCATCAAGCTTGTAAGTAACTCTATCTATGGTTCAAATACATTAAAGTTTAATGATATTTTTTGTGTTATCCTTAGTCAAAAAATGCAATAGAAAAGTAGAGGTGGGATATCAAGTAATGCTTTGACTATTGAGAATAGGGGATGATAGAGGGAAAGAGGGAAGAAGTCAAGTAATCATGGGAAATATAGAAAGGGAAGAACCACAGCTAGGGTAAATGTGGAGTCTTAGGATTATGGAAATAAAGGACATCTAAAGAAATATTGTTGGTCTTGAAGGGGTAACTAAGTGGATGGACAACAAGAAAATAACAAGGAAGCAAATGTAGGAGGTGATGTGTTACAAGATGCTTTAATTTTTTCTTTGGATAATTTTACTTATTCATGGGTATTAGATTGGAGGGATTCTTTTCATGCCACACCCTATAGAAAATATTATCTATACTATGTTCAAGGTGATCTTGGAAAGGTTAATTTAGGTGATGACAAACCATGCAAAATTGTTGGAGAGGAAAATACTGATAAAATTACTAAGTGGAAATCAATGGTTTCTGAAAGAGGTGAGACATATTCTTAATTTTAGAATAAATTTAATATCACGAGGAAAAATAGGAAGTGATGGTTTCATATTTATATACACATACGAATAATGAAAGCTTACAGAAGGATCATTGACAATAGAGAAAGAGACAAATATAGATACATTATATTTATGTACTGGTAATATTGATTATTTTATTTCCCTAGATTCCATAGGAACAAATAGAACTCTATGGCACAATTGAATTGGACACAAAAGTGAGAAAAGGATGAAGCTTCTCTATTCCAATAATTTATTTCTAGGTTTGAAATATGTTGATCTGGATTTTTTTGAAAACTATCTATCTTTATGGAAAATAAAAGAGGGTCTGATTTCTCAGAGTTGGAAAGAAAAAGAAAAGTGAAAATTTAGAGCTTTTTCATTTTGATGTATAGGGGCCAAACCATGTATTATCCCTTGGTGGTTCTTATTATTATGTTACTTTTATTGATGATGAAAATAGGAAAATTTGGGTTGATGTATTTCCTAGAAAATCTAATGACTTGAAGTCTTTAAGAAAAGGAAAGCTTTGGTTGAGAATGAGACATGTAACAAGTTGAAGTATCTCAGATCATATAATGGAGGTGAATATTGAAGCAGATATTTTGATAGTTATTATTTATACCATGGGATTCATAGACAAAAGATAGTTCCTAGAGCCCCCAAAGAAAAGTGCTATGTCTGAAAGGATGAAAAAATTAATCATAGAGTGTGCAAGGAGTTTGAGACTGAATGCATGGTTGCCTTTATATTTTTGGGAAGATATTATAGATACTATTTTTTAATTGATAAATAGAGGACCTTCTAGTTCTTTGGATGGTGGTATTCCAAAGGAGGCATGGACAGGTAAAAGAGTAAACTACTAATTTCTGATTTTTTTTGGTTGTGAAACATTTATCCATATAGATATAGAAAATTCATCAAATCTTGAGGAAAAATATAAGAAGTGTTCCTTCATTGGATAGGGAGTTAATGACTTTGGTTATCATTATGGGACTTTGAAAGTCAAAAAATTATTAAGAGTAGAGATGTGATATTCTATGAAAAGGCCATGTACAAGGATCAAATATAGGGGAAGAAGAAAGAATAGGAATACACAGAATTGTTGGTGCTTTGTGAAATCCCATTAAATGTAGTACCAATAGTACCATAAAAAGTTGAGAAACTAGAAGCACAACAGACTGCTCAAATTCTAGTAAGAAGATCTTCCAAGATAATTAGATTTCCTAATGAATATTCTCCTTCATTATATTATGTATAATTGAATGATTTAGGAGAACCAGAAAGTTATACAAAAGAATTGCAATTTGAAACCAAAAAGAAGTGGGAGAAAGGAATGAAAGAGGAGATGGATTCCTTGATATAAAATTAAATCTAGTAGTTAGTTATATTTCCTGAAGGTAAAAGAGAATTTCCTAACAAATGGGTTTATAGGTTAAAGGAGGACCATGAAGACAAGAAAAAATATAAGGATAGAATTTTGGTAAAAGGTTTCGCATAAAAATAAGGTATTAATTTTGATGAAATATTTTCTCATATTTTTAAAATGACTTCAATTAAAACTATTCTAAGTCTTGTAGCTAGATAAGAGTTGCATCTAGAACAATTACATGTCAAAATATATTTTCTCCATGGTAATTTGGACAAAGAAATTTATATGTAGAAACCATAGGGATTTGAGATCAAAGGTAAGTAGGACTTAATATATAGGTGAAAGAAGAGCTTGTATGGTCTGAAACAAGGACCTTGAGAATGGTACTCTAAATTGGATAGATTTATGGATGATCAAGTTTCTAATAGATTTCATTCTGATCATTGTGTTTATTTTTAAAAATTGGATAATGGAAGCTATATTATCATGTTATCATATTAATGATATGCTTTTTGTTGGGTATAATATGTATAATATAAATGACCTTAAACAAAAAGATTAGCATGGTAATTTTTTATGAATACTTTTTGTCCAACGAAAAAAATCCTTGGTATGAGAATAAATAGGCACCAAAAAAATCACACATTTAGATTGTCTCAAATTGATTACATAGAAAAGGTGCTAAAAATATTTTGGATGAAAGATGAAAACCTAGTTAGTACACCTTTTCCTAGTCATTTTAAATTATCCAAGGAGATCAGCCACAAGACATAAGACGAGATGGAGTACATGTCTAAGGTTTCATACTCTTCAATAGTTGGTACCTTGATGTATTTCATGATGTGCACAAGGTTGGATATAGAACATGTAGTGGGAGTTTTTGAAAAGGTATATGCACAATCCTAGAAAAGAGCATTAGAATGCAATAAATTTGATTCTCTCCTATTTGAGAGGTAGAACAACTTATTCCTAATGTTTTAGAGACTCTCATTTCACTTTACAAGGCTATGTTGATAAAAATTTAGTTGGAGGAGCACTACAAGGTATTTGTTTTGTAGGTGGAACAATAGTGAGTTCAATTTGTAGATTACAAAATGTTGTAGCGCTCTCAAAAATAGAAGACGAATATGTTTCTACTATAGAGCCTAGTAAGGAGATAATTTAGTTAGATAAGTTTATGGAGGAATCAAGAAAGACAAAAGAGAATATTAGGTTGTACAATCAAAGACAGAGTGTGATTCATCTTCCAAAGAATTTGTCCCTTCACTATATGACCAAACACATCCAACTTTGGTATCATTTGATACACTCAATTTTAGAGGATGAATAGTTGAAGCTAGAGAAGATACATACTAGAAAGAATCCTATAGACATGTTAGCCAAGGTAGTAACTCAAGAGAGATTGACTTCCTTCTTAGTTTCTATTGGTCTTGATGCTTGATTATAGTGGAAATTAGAAATAGTCAAGTCTATGTGGGTAAATCTAGTGGGAATTTTGGGTTTAATAGTGTTTCTAGAAGATGATTCTCCAAGTGGGAGATTGTTTAGTGTGTAGTTTTATCAGTCTCCAAGTGGGATATTTTTGGTTTGTAGTGGCTGATCAACCAAGTACTATACACTCGTCAAGTACCCTCACCATGGTTCAAGGGCATAGCCCCTAACAATTTTTTTTAGGGTTAGGGTTTATTTTTTCTAAACAACCATTTAAACCATCTAAAAAAAAAAAGGTGTTATGATGTGAAAAAACATGGATTTTAATTTGATTTTGTTGGATAATAAAATAAGTGAGAAACTGTTTCTATGTAGATGCAACCCATATTGGATTAACCACGTTAAATATGTGTTATCATATTTTTTAATTCTTCTAATTTTTCTTTAGCTTAATATTTTTTATTTCTCATATCTACCTAAAACCTAACACTTTGTGACTAAGCTCTTTTTTTTAAATTCAAATTTTCTTGCATTCTAGTTAAAGTGTATATTTTAAAATCACTATGTAGAGAGGTCATTCTATAGCTAAATAATAGATCATGTGTCAACTAGTGTACTATGAGGTGATCCCTTACAATTGTAGGTGTCATTTCACTTTTGAGAATTCATCATTTGAGTTCTCCTATAATGCTTGTAGGATCTCTTCGAATTGGTGCAAGAATGTTATTCATGTTTCTAAGATTTGGCTATGAAGGTAACCACCCAAGATCTAGAAGCCAAAGATTACATGGTATCATATCCCATAAAATGACATTGGTTTTTCATTTGAGAGATTTGAGTGCATATTTTGTGGATATTGGATGGGTCCTCTTTGTGTCTTTCTATTACAAGGAAAACTTGGAGCTTGTTCATGCAAATAAGAGATTGGTGTTGCATTCAGGAATTCCAAAAATTCTAATATTGACTTTTCTTTCATCAAAATTAGACATCGAAGGACAAATCTATAGCCATTTGAAGTTTGGAGGTGTGGTGATAATGCAGCTACCATAATTTCACAGCCGATTTTTAAACAATCGTATCTTAGTGCTTCAAAATCCTTATCTCAAGTAATTTATTTTTTGGGGGGGGTAGAATTTCATGCCCTACACCTTGGTACAAGTGATTTTAGATTTTTATTTCTATTGTTCTTGAAAAATTGCATAATCTTATTTTTGCAATTTCCAAGGCTTTATTCGGGTACATACAGACTCTTTTTTACGTTTAATTTATTTTGAAAGTGGAATATTTTCTATATTTAATAGTGATGCTATTAGTTTATTGTGACTATTCATCAGAAATAATAATTTTATAATTTTATATATTTTAACAATTGTAATGCATAGACCTTATTTTATTCTTTTGCATAGTGATGTTTGCCTCTTATAGCCTATTTGTGGAAATTATACTCACTAAAATGGAGAAAAAGAAGGAAGAAAAGAAAAATTAAAATTTATTTATTATTTGATAACTATTTTCATAATAAATTATTTTTAGAAACTTTTTATAAGCTTTCAAAATAAACTTCAATAAATAGGCATAATTAGGAACATTTTTTCCACCTTCATATCTATTTGCAATGATTTTTCTTCAAATTGGTAGCTAAGGGGGGTGAGTCACTCCTATATTTACTTGGCACATCAATATAATTAGAGGGTAAATTATTAGTGATTAAATGCATCATACCTTTTGGTGGCCTTGTCTTCAATTTCCACCTTTACATGAATGTTGTAGTCTCCTCAATGAGCTATGTTGTACACACACTAATATAAATTTTCATCCTTCTTTGTAATTTTTCATTGATGACATATTTTATGTAATCCTCATGTACATAGTAGATTAGGAATTATAATGTGAGACTTGGTCCATGGTTCTAGTTGAGACCTAGAATGTACCAATCCACCATTGATGATTATCTAGTTGATGCTAAAGGAAGTGTCTCCATGAATTATCTTCATTATATTACAATGGGTAATTCATAATTTGTTCTTCATTGATAGAGACACTTGGTTTTTCAAACCTTGACATTCTTGGTGTACTATTGGTTGTATTTTCTTGCCATTGAGGAGTATTTGCCCTCATCTTAGACCATATTTTTAGGAGACTTCACATTGATAGGGGGATTCATATTGTTTCCACTTCTCTATTGTGAGAGAGGAGTTGTTCGAGGGGTTATTTTTCCTCATATGATATTTTTTCTAATCATTGAGAGAATTGTGTGTTTTCATCTCTCTTTTGGGGAGGAGTTTTGTCCCACTAGTTTTTCTCTTTTATCTCCATTTTTTATATATTACATTACATTAGTACATGGGTACCTAACATGGCCTAGCAGTTATCCTAACATGGCCTAGTAGATAGCACTCATCTTGCATTGTTTTTCATACATTCTCTCGAAGTTGAAATTAAGAGGTGTTACTCTAATATTTAGATATAAATGAAACCCCCAAATATCAAGTGACAATGAAAAGTACAACAAGATAAAATGAATATGACAATAATAAATTATATTCATGCGAAGAATGCAATGAAATAATTTGATATTCG
Organism: Thuja plicata; assembly: GCA_018584345.1. Taxonomy (NCBI): domain Eukaryota; kingdom Viridiplantae; phylum Streptophyta; class Pinopsida; order Cupressales; family Cupressaceae; genus Thuja; species Thuja plicata. The sequence goes on from MU225132.1 coordinate 2,720,641, forward strand.
ATGATAATTGCATTGGAGACCCCTTGCTTATATAGCCAAGGGGAGTACAAATAATTGAATGATAAAATGACAAGTTGTTTTTTCCGTATTACATGACATTGATTGTATGAATAGTGTCATTCGGGGAAGTTATGTAAGTTATTGTCCTCTTTGTCCTAAACATCATCCATTAGAGAGGAGGTTCTTCATTTTATAATATAGTTTTTTTTATTTCAATAGTTGTCTACAACTTCTTTGTTCTTCAAGGATGTCCTTCATGTTTCTATTGATTGAGACATATTTATTGGAGGCTTCTTGGTCCTTCCTTCTACATTTCATCTAGTGCATCTATCATTTTTGGAGTTTTTTTATGCCAAGTGGTTTTCCTCCCTTTTTCTTTTCTTTGTGAGGGTTTCATTATACATTGGTACATACTCAATCCTTCTCTTACTAAGACCCATACATGCATTTCATTCTTAGCGCGTTTTTTTCTCCCTAAGTTTTATTTAAGGGGAGGTTTTAGAATATGCATGTTTGTTTCATTAGGTATATTTGCACATATGTTGCATATATTAATTATGCACACACTCAAAGAATATTCTCATGAATATTCTTATTCATAATTGATTACATGTTTATACATGTATGCCTAGTTTAAAATTACTTAGTTGAGTAAAATTTAGTTTAGTTCAGTTTACGTTAGCTCTATTTTTCCTTTTTAGCTCAAGTTTCCATATCAAGTACTAGTTTTTATATCTTGGCTTTTTAGATTTTTCTCTATTTTTAGAGACATTAAATTCTATATTTTCCCAGGTATTAGAAACTCAAGAATGAAAAGATAAATAAGAGACCAATGTCAACTATCATATCAGTGTACATGTTAGACACAATGATAGAAACACCAATAAATCTATTGAATGTCTAAGACAACTAAGATGGGTGAATCAAATGTCTACAAAATTATTACTTTAAATAGTTTTTTTTTGTTCCACCAATCTTAATGTAAAATTTTAATTATTGAAAGATATTAACATGAAAATAACAATTATAAACACATGAAACACCAAATTTATGTGGAAAACCATATTGAGGAAAATTTTACAAAGAAGTTTTTTTCTGAAATATATGAACACTAGTCAAGGAGGACTACTAGAAATACACATTGTTAGAGGCTCACTACCAAAGGGATCACTTCCTGAAGAAGGATTTATACTTAAATAATTCTCATTATCGAAAGGGTCACAAGATAGATGAAGAAGGATAAGACAAAATAGATCTATCACTAGTATCCAACCCCAACACAATTGAGATATTTGTAGTCACCTTCATCTCACTACTTCTAGGCTAACACATTAAAGTTCACATTTATTTGCACCACACTTTACACTTATGCAATTAAGGAGATAGATCATCTTTCATATATCCTTATTAAACATTCACATACTTGTACAACATTTGCACAAATACATGCATATTCCACTATAGTACAGTTTCCCTAAAAGATTCATGCTTTATTTATACCAAGTATATATTTGTGAAATCTCCAACTATCATTAAAGACATAACAAAGAAAAAAATATTTAGGCTGACACTAAACATTAGTGTTATGGGAAGGAATGAGAAGTAGACCACAAATCACCTTAATTAAGACAAAAAAAAATTAGCATCATACATATTGCATATCTTCTTGCATACACTGATACAATTAATTAAAGTGTAAACACCCAAGGTTGGCCAAGCTAAGAGTAGAAACACATGAATTTTGAAACCATGTCTTTGAAGCTCAAAATCCTATGCAAATTGAAATGAATGAAGCTAAAGTCATTAATAACTCATTTCCTAAAAACCACTATAAAAAAAATTACATAGATAAATGAAAATCACACATTTCACAACTTGAATATTATTAGTCACATTTATGCTTAAACAAATACTAATTTCTTGGAATTGTTCTTCAAACCAAATTTTTTTAAATCCTAATGACTCCAAATTGTACTCAACAACATATCAAAATCTCACCAAACAATATCAAGAATAAAAAATATATGCAAAAAAATTATTAGCATTACTAGATAAAAATCATGTTGACATTAATGCAACAATGTGTTTGCATCAATGAAAACGATACTAAACAAATACTTATCAGAACTCACTCGTTCTTCTCAATGTTGCAAAAAATGTTTCTCACCATGACATCTACATTGGAAGCTAAATATGTATATTGATGTACAAATATAAAGTATACATTAATTTATGTTCTCTCAGGGATAGAAAAAATTCCTTTATGTTTATATTAAGTAAGTGTCTTATTTGAGATTGTATTTTGTCCAACCAATATCATATATATCAATTCATGATTATATTAAAATTGTGGTGTATAATTGCAACCTTCAAAACCACATTCAATATGATAACAGGATGACACAAGATGTTATCCCAAATCTCCAATGGTATTTGATAATTTTGAGTAGATATGACTATACGTGACCAAAGCTGATATCAATGTCAAATGATATAATTAAAAATGAAATCAATATCTCCTTTTTCATTTGTTGGTGCCCTTTACATGACTATGATCAATCATAGATATTGAAGGTGAACCACAAACATAGTCCAATGCTTGCCTTGAATAGGATGTGATTATATGATTGATGTAGACTTTAAATTATATCTAATTCAATCCTCTAATGAAATAGTGAAGATCCCATCACAGATCCTACTATACATTTCATTTCTTTTTCCAAGTTAGTAACGAGGATTAAATTTATTATTGTCATCCCATCAAAATTCAATTAATATTAATCAAATAGTAATAACAATACAAATGGTTATGTTATTTGATCTACCCTAATATCAAGGAATGATATGGTAATGATTCCAAGATAGAATGTTGAAATCATATAAACTAAGAATTAGTGAAAAAATTTCAATGTGGTGTCTTTATTAGGATTAGTAGTTCCTTCAGACAACTATATATTTTGAATCGATAATAACACAAGCCCTTGATGATATTAAAATGAATTCCAATCTTATATAAGTGATGGTAAAAATATTGTTCTTTATCACTTTAACTCTAAAATACCCAAATATTAAAGAAACAATCGAATACAATAGTTGGCAAATGTAACTGAATAACTAATTTCGCTCTGAATTTGAAGGTAAGGCTCTCTTAAGTGATTAATCTTCAATGAATTTTGTTCTTTCCTAATTTAATGGGGTTTTTTTCTTAACCTGAGAATAGAAGATGTAATTCAAACTAGGCCTAGACAAGAACAAGTTCAGGAAAATGATCCTAAAATTGGTAATGCTAGAACTGATAATGAAGATGCAAACACTAAACTAAAATATCGATGATAACATAATGAAGATGAATCAATCTATTTCCTAAGATAATTTCTCATCATCTATGGATGACACCCGTATTTCCCTTCAATTAACTATATCAAATCATAATACAGAACTTCGGTTTAATCTTGAACTATAAATCCAAGTTAAAGAAACATTCAAATTGATAGAATGATAAATGCAATGGAATAGTTAAAACATTGGCATTCAGACATAAATAAATTTGACTCAGCAAAAACGAAGTTCTTCACACCAAAATTTAGCGAACCTTTGTATTGATTTTTAGAATAGTTCATATACATCATCAGAGTTTGTCCATTACAAAAACGGGTAACGGAAACAGTTCAACTTCCCTAACCAGAAATCATAAAAAAAATTTTGTCTGTTACAAGGTCTATCAAAAATTTATATAAGAGGGAATATATTTATGCCTCCGTTGACTTACCGTTATTTATTTTCTCCCTATAGGTTGTGACAACTGTGATGATCAGAATAAGCTCTTCATGTCTATTGATATGGACATTGGTATATTTGATGATCCATCAGAAATGATCTTTGGTCAAGATATTAGCCGCATCTACCCGATCTTTCAGCTCTTCCATGGCTTTATAGATGCATCCACTCAACTTTTGGAGTTCTAGCACCTTATCTAACTGAGAGGAAGACCCTTTTGCTAGCTTATCCACATAATTGGAGAAGGATTTTTGCATGTTGGTTACTCTAATTATTTATTTTCCTTGACCACTTGTCTATGACTCTGTGTGAAGATCCTAAAGGAGTTTAAAATATTTGTTCTATTCCTATTTGATTTTGACATCTGTCTATTGCAACACTTCTTCAGCTTGGATGAGCATCTCGGTCTTAAATTCTAGGATTTGAAGCCATTCAATCAAAGGCTCATCTCCTTTCTATAAGATCTTGGCCTTTATTGCCTCCTTATTCTTCATTTTAATTGCTACATGCAGCATTACTATGCATTCTTGACACTTCACTGTATCCGATGTGAGTCTACAAATTCTTGTCAATGTTATTTATCTCCTTCTCCAACTTTAGGAGAGTCTCACCCAGCTAGTCAATAACTATCACCCCTTCAGTTTTGAGCCTCTCGATCCATCATTTACCAATCTGCCCAAAATGTATGTCTTCTTGCAACATGGTTATGATGGCTTGTTTCTCTACAGCATTGGGGTCAAAAGTGGTTTGGGAACTAGGAATGCTCGCAATTGGGGTAACTAACTATTTGATAAAGTTAGTTAGTTTAGCAACTTCTACTTTAAGTTGGACTTTAGTAGTCTTGAGCTACTAAAGCTCTTCTTCAATTATAATATTACACTAATACATTTGGGGTCGATTTGCGACGGCTATGTGTCGCAATCGAGACAGCCATGTGTCTCAATTGTGACAGGAATAGATGTTGCTATTTTTTAGTCACAAAATATGACGTCTTTCCTTTGCCATCGCAATGAAGACTACAATCCGTCGCTATGTAGCCCTATCAACCCCACATTTGGGGCATCGCCAATACAAGAAATTTGTCACAATTGCGACAATCACACAAGCAATTGCGATGGTTTTTGGGCGTCGCCAATATAGCGACCCCGTCGTAATTCTAGACGTGAGTGTCACAATTGTGATGAACACCCAAGCAACTGCGACGGTTTTTGGGCGTCGCCAATACAGTGACGCTGTCGTAATTCTGGGTCAACGTCGCAATTGCGACGGATTCAAGATTGAATTAAAAAAAAATGGCATGCAAAAAAATTAAAAAATTATGTGAGAAAAATAGTGTTAAATCATGTTTTTCTTTCTAGCTGACCCAATTGCCAAGTTTATTCTTCTAGTCCTCCTTGTCCATGCAAATTCTTCACATCCACCTTGAATACAAAGGTACTTGCAACAAAATTTGTAGAAGGGAAAATTTGATTTAGTATTTTTGAAGACTACATCAGCCAGCCCCCTATTTGTATTATTTTAGCATCCGCAATAGCATATAAAGTTTGGAATGTATGTGATCCTCTAGTGTGGTTGTTTGTGGTGTGTGCAAGGTTTTGTAGCTACCAAATAACCTTGAGGGGCTGGTTCAAGAGAAGTTTTAGATCTGCAACAATGGTGGATTTTGTGAGATTTCTATAACAATAGGAATTTATGTGGAGATCTTGGAATCGAAAACCCAACAAATAAGAAATTTCTAATATCATATGAGACATCCTTGGATTTGGCAGTAGGGATACACAACTTTGGTTCGTAAGCCTAACATTGCACACATGTATAATATCCTCTTCCTAATGAATACATGAGCTTTATTTTCTATCACGTCTTTGAATGTGTAACGGTTCTTGTGCATCTACCACTCACATTTCTATTGCA
>MU225132.1:2733455-2744425 GCA_018584345.1 Thuja plicata
AAGAGATTTACAAAAGAATGTTAAGTCTACCCGGTAAAAGGATTTACAAACAGATTCAACTGTTAGGATGAAACAGTAGATCTTGACTTACAACTTTATTGCTGATAAGATCCTTTGTGTACTGATCTCCTTCTGAGATAGATATGTCAATTCTGCTCCTCTGCGAAAAATGCTCTATTCTGCTGCCTTATTGCATTCTCTGCTCTGCTCTGCTCTAATTTCGCATATCCATTGTTTCACATGATTCCACACTATGAGATGGTATAATACATTACATATATATACCATCCATAATTACAATTTACATGTCATAAGGTCAGCCTCGCACAAATTAATAACATAAACTTATTTCTAAGTCGGCCTTACATAGGTGAACAAAATATTACTGAGTCGGTAGAAGCTCGGTTCCTCAAGCTAGCTCGGTGATCTTCTGATACTCAGCATCCACTACAGTACTCGGCATCGTCATGCTCTCAGTAAGAGTAGAGGCTCGGTCCATACTAGTCCCGAAGTGTAGCTTGGAACATGGTAGCTGTGGTGACTCGGTAGGTATATTGTCACTCGGTAACCACTGGTGACTCGGTAGTAACTGACTTCTCAGTTATCTTCGACTGATGACTCGGTGACTACCGTCTGCTCGATAACTGTTGTTCTTCTCATATGCTCAGTGACTGCCTTACTGCTCGGTTTGAACTGTTTGATCTATGATCTTTACTGAGTGCTCGGTATAGGCTGTGGACTGAGTGATAAGCTCGGTAAGCATTCAAAACCGAATAAGTGTTTTCACTAAGTGCATTCACTGATGACAAATATATCATTATTCCAACACCAAGAAGCCATCAAACATGGACATCATTTCAGCTCCTTCCATGGTCTATAAAAAGGGATCCATGTTCTAGGAAGAGCATAATTATATTTCAAGGAGAACTAATTAAGGTTTTTAAAGTCGACACAGATTCTTATTTCTTTTTTTTTCCTTTCTCACACGCACTATATTTGATACCCAAGTTGAATGATAGATAGGATATATGATCTTAGCCTTCAACATTTTATCAACTTCTCTGAATATCGCATCAGCAACCTTGGGGTTATAATTCCTTTGTTTTTGTCTGAATGGAAGAGTGTCAGGTTTTAAAGGAATTTGATGTTTGAATTTTCCATCCATGAATCTTTTTAAATCTTCATAACTCCATACAAAGACATCTAGGTATTCTAGGAAAAGTTTTCTGGCTTCTTCCCTTTCTTCCTCAGTATAGAATTTCTCAATATTAATCATCTTAGGGTATTTCTCACTTCCAATGCTTATTCCTTCATATTTTCCAGTGGTAGGACCCCTCTCAGTCCTCTTCTTTTTAACAAAGGTATCATGCCTATTGAAAATATTTTTGAGTTTAACCAAATGAGGAGGGATAATATTACCTTGCAATTGAATGATACCCAACTTCTCTTTCCTCTGATTGTCACGACAATCTCCTTTATGACTACCAAGAGCATTCTTATGAAAGTCACTACCACTCTCTAAAAAAAGGAGATTTTGATCATCTTCAAACACCTTCCAATCTTCCACATTGTCAGGTATAGATGGTCTATACACCACATCTATTTGGTATTTATTATCTTTGAAATTTGGATGAGGGAGGAGCAATGAGGCTGATACTGCTAAGGAGTCTACCTTATAATTCAACTCTCTAGGCACAAATTCAATAAAGAATGCATCTAAGGCTTCAATTTTGTCCCATACTATGTTCCTGTAAATTTTTAATCTATGATTCTTCACCGAGTATTGAATTCTAACTTGGCGCACAATTAACTCAACATTACCACAAGCTCTTAGGATTTTCACACCTCTCTCTTTTGCAGCAATAATTCCTAGAAGTAGGGCCTCATAATCTGTTGTATTATTGGTGTTCCTAAACTCCAATTTGTAAGCCATGAGCTCACATTCTCCATTTGGTGATATTAAGACTACGCCTGCACAGAATCCTAATGATGCACATCTACCATCAAACTCAAGACTCCAAATTTGTGGTGATTTTTCTTCAGCGTAAGGCTGATTTTTCACTTCTCCAAGTTCAGCTTACTCATCATGATTATCTATGAATAACATGTAGCTACCAAACTCTAATTCTTGGTACATAATTTGGGCTTTAGGGTCATCATAATTTAGTACTGTGAACTTTTATTTCTCTTCAGGAACAAATTTTATCTTTTTGTTACCTACTGGGATCAAAGCTTGAGACCAATTCAGCTTTATTTCTCCTCCTAGATCCCTGCAAAACCTCCTTCTTAACAACAAACTATGACTAGAAGGTATATCAGCAACCAATATAGTTAACAACATTCTCTTCTCGGGTTGTGCTGCTAAATCCACTTGGGCATCTTTGATCTGCCCAATGAAAGGGACCTCTTTAGAATCCATAGAGTAGCATCTACCATGGGCTTTGGTGAGGGTGAGACCTAAAACCTTAGCTAAATTTGATGACATCACATTGTCTGAGGCACCAAAGTCTATTATGAAATTACTCAACTTGCAACTATTTATAAACAACGACACATAGAAAGGGTCAAGCTTTTGTACAGGGGAAGTAGCCAAAACTGATAACTCTCCCTGTTCAAATAGACCTATCAAAAAAGACTCTTCTTCTACTGAAGCTATGACATTTTGATTTAAATCTTGGGTCCCTCCTTTACAAAGGTCCACTAATTTTTGCAACTCTATAGGATTAGATTTAAGATAGTCTATGGGAGAAATCTAAATTCTCAAATCTTTATAGAATTGAATAATGTCAAAAGAAATTTGTTCCTTACACGATTGCAAAATTTTTACTCCTTGGTTGACATATTTAGAGAAAGAAGTTGATGCCTCATTACCTCTTGGTGGAGGTGTGGAAAAAAAGGCTTTATATTTAAGATTATGGGTTAATACTGCATAAGATGTCCCATCTATAGTAGTATAACATGTCGCATCTCATTCTGAATCTGATACGTACTCAAAAAATAAGTTTTCAGAGTCAGCATGTGAGCATGAATCTAGTTCAGCTCCAGATACTCAAAAATTCCATTCATCTATTTCATGCATCTGCCAGGTACGAGCTACATTGGAGAAAATTTCTCCATCATGATCTATTTTTAGGTCAAAATAACACATGTTTCCCCTTTTGGGAGGAGCATCTATCACTATCCTTTGTTGAGGAGTAGTCAATTGCAATGCTTTTCGATTAGTATTCCTCATATCACCATTTCTTCCAAGCTGATCTTGAAAATTCCGCTAGGAAGGATTATTAAATCTGGGAAGTTGTCTTTTGAAAGCAATGAAATCATTAGATAATTTCTGGATCATCTCATTTGATGATGTGGTGTTGCTAGTACTCACCCAAGTTTGTATCTCTAATTTCCACTTCCCTACCGAGATCATGTGATCCTCTAACTCTACAGGAGTCCTCTAGGTGAGATCCAAATTGGCTAGGTTTGTCCTTAAATCATAGCTGATATCAAGTGGCATAGCACTTATAATTTTTTTTTTCAAATTACCTATAGTAGGCTAATTAGCTTCTGGGATACGTTTACCTAGCTTGTTAAATTTAGCAACAAAATCTCTCATGCTTATTGAAGGCTATTTTTTGATAGAAGTCAATTATGTTTATAGAGCATTCTCATCTTCAGCAGTTTTAAACCTTCTTTCGAAATTCGTTCTCATGGAAGCCCAATATTAATAGAGGAGACAGGAAAACGGTGAAATCAATCTAATGCACCCTCAACAAGGGTCTCAACAAATAATCTGACAACAACATCCTCCTCTCGTACTGCTAATATATTAATGGTTGCAAAGAAAGAAGGAATGTGTTCATCTGTAGATACTTTCCCATCTCTGAAGAATTTGGGAAAATTCTTCCTTGACCGTAAGGGAAGTGAGTTATATTTTTCTAATTCTAGAGGACCAATTATGGCAGCCCAATGGACTTCCATAACTGTCTGAGGGAAATAACATGTTAGGTTTACAATAGGAGGAGCAACTACTCCATGCAAGGTTAGCATTTGACATGTGGTAGACAAAAGGGATGATTTCTTGGGAGGTGAAGGAGGCCTACTTTTTCTTTAGTATTTATGTCCCTTTGACGAGGTACTTCAAGAAGGGAAAAGTCAATCTCTACAAGTCTCTCAAAGTTTCGTTCTATACAACCTTCTTTCCTTATACTTCTAAGAAATCTTTTAGGTTCCAGGATTTCCACTAATTTGGCAATCTGGCCTCACGTTCTTCCCAGTGTTGTGCTCTTTGTAAATTCTTCACTTCTTCTTGTTCAAGCACTTGACTAGCGTTTCTATAATTCTTAGTATTTCTTTTGTGTCTCTAGACAAAAGTATTCAATGAGGAAATGATATCCACTTGATCGTCTTGGAATTCAAGGTTTGGTTGCAACACAAGAATCAAATTTTCATGAGGAAGTACCATCATTCCTCATGATATTGCTTCTGGTCTAGTGACTATTCATCTCCCCAGTAGAGTCACCAAAAATGTCTTGGTAAATAGATTGTTCTTTTTCAATTTAACTCTAAAATACACTAATATTAAAGAAATAATCAAATACAAAAGTTGGGAAATGTAACTGAATAACTTTCCCTCTGAATTTGAAGGTACATCTCGCTTAAGTGATTAATCTTCAATGAATTTTGTTCTTTCCTATTTTAATGGGGGTTTATTCTTAACCTAAGAATATAAGAGGTAACCTGAACTAGGCCTAGATACGAACTAGTTGAGGCAAATAGATTCAGCTTTCTATCTGGAAAAATTTCAAGACTTTATAAATCATATAAGATCCTAAAATTGGTGATGCAAGAACTGATAATGAAGATGCAAACACTAAACTAAAAGATTGATGATAACATAATGAAGATGAATCAATCTATTTCCTAAGAACATTTCTCATCATCTATGGATGACACCCAAATTTCCCTTCAATTAACCATATCAAATCATAATACAGAACTTTGGTTTAATCATGAACCGTAAATCCAAGTTAAAGAAATATTCAAATTGACAGAAAGATAAATGTGATGGAATACTTAAAATTTTGGCATTTAGACTTAAATGAATTTGTCTTAGCAAAGATGAATTTCTTCACAACAAAATTTAGCCAACCTTTGTATTGATTTTAAAAATAGTACATATAGATCATCAGAGTTTGTCCGTTACGAAAAGGGGTAATGAAAAGGTTCAACTTCCTTAACCAGAAATGATAAATAAATGTTTATCCATTACGAGCTCTATCAAACATTAGTATAAGAGGGAATATATTTATGTCTCCATTTACTTCCCCTTATCTATTTTTTCCCTATAGGCGGTGACAACTGTGATGATCAGAATCTTCATGTCTATTAATATGGACATTGGTATATCTAATGAGCCACTGGGAATGATCTTTGTCTAGGCTCTTAACCACATCTACCTGATATCTCAGCTCTTCCATGGATTTATAGATGCATCAACTCAACTGTTGGAGTTCTAGCACCTTATCCAAGTGAGAGGAAGACTGTTCTGCAATCTTATCAACATAATCAGAGAAGGATTTCTACATGTTGGTCACTCTGATCATTTTTTTTCCTTGACCACTCATCTGTGACTCCGTGTGAAGTCCCTGAAGGAGTTTAACATCTTTTTTCTGTTCCTCTTTTATTTTGACATCTGTCTGTCGCAACCCTCCTTCAGCTTGGATGATCATCTCAGTCTTAAATTCTAGGATTTGAAGCCATTCAATCAAAGGCTCATCTCTTTTCTGCAACATCTTGGCCTTTATTTCCTACTTATTCTTCATTTTAACTACTACATGAAGCATTACTATGCATTCTTGACACTTCACTTTGTCCAATGTGAGAGTCTGCAAATTCTTATCAATGTTATTTCTCTCCTTCTCCAACTTTAGGAGAGTCTCACCCAGCTGCTCAATAACTACCAGCCCTTTAGATTTTAGCCTCTCGATCCATCAATTCCAATCTGCCCAAAATGTATGTCTTCTTTCAAATTGGCTATGATGGCTTGATTCTCTGTAGCATTGGGGTCGAAAGTGGTTTGGGCACTAGGAATGCTTGTAACTGGGGTAACTAACTATCTGATAAAGTTAGTTAGTTCAGCAACTTTTTCTTTAAGTTGGACTTTAGCAGTCTTGAGCTCCTCAAGCTCTTTTTCAATTACAATATTAGTGGAGTTCCACCAATCCACCTTAGTATCATGATGAGCTAGCCCCATATCAAATGACTGCAACTAAAAGTAAGAAGTAGTTAAATCTTCAAACCTGCCTTCCTTTGTGGGCTTTGCTACTTCCATAGTGAGGTGCCCTATTTCTGGATCTCAGCCTAATGTAGACAAATGTCTTTGATTTATTCACCTTTCTCATGGTGGTACTAGATTGTAAGGCCCATGAAAGAGTATCCTTCTAGGAGCTCCTTCTTTTATCCTCTTCCTCTTGTGTTCTAGAAATTTTTCTATCTGAGACTCCGTGCTAGTAACTTTAGTGTCAGAGACCAATTCTTCTATGAACAACATCCTGATGACTAGAGGAGTAGCTTTAGGTCTGGAAGAAAATCAATTCACTGAGGTAGGAGAGGAAGAAACTAATTTAGTGATTTGAGAAACTTTATTTTGCTTTCTAGCCTCCTCATCTGATTCTGTGGCTGCAGTGCTAGAACTATCTTCACCCACTTCCACTATAACAAGGGACCCTCACCTTGGAGTATCTTGAATTGAGGTATCACCTTGTGTGCCCAAAGTGCTAGCTTTAACTGGTTTCTTTGTTTCTTTACTTTTAACAGGCTCAGTCGTAGATTTGAATGGGTGTGTAGAAACTACTTCTTCTATGGAACCAATGATAGTAGGCGAGCCATCTCCACATGTCTTCTCTAATGGGATCAAATTTTTAGGAGGATGATCTCACCTCTGCCTACTGTTGAACTAGATCTTTAGCCATGGTTGGGATAGTTTCTCAAGATGATGCACGAGCACTCCCAGTCCCTCTTGTAGGAATTTTTTTGAGAAGGAGGCTTCCTTTCTGACCTCTTCCTTCTGCTTGCAGTTCATTGGATCCACTACTTTGTCCTTCTGTAGATCCCACCCATAAAGGTCTACAAGTCATCAATGGCATGACCTAGCCTGGGTTCAGAGCTTATAGGTAGGGGCTTAATCTTTTCCATGTATGTATTATCATACATATAGTGACCATCATCTTCCACAACTTCAACTACAATCTTAGCTTTGAACCTTTTGATTTGTTCAATAGTTAATCTTGCGTAGAATCAATCTTTGCTTTCTAAATCATCTTTACAATTGGCCCAATAGTCCTTTATATCATCGATGTGATGAATAGTGTGATCCATTTGCAAGTAATCTCGGGCATAGTTCACAGGATCATATTACGGCCTCATAACGTCATATGTTTCCAATTGAAACTTCTTTGAGAATGCTTTCAAAACATTCTTTGCATTGGACCAGGACACACAACTGTAGGCTCCAATAATAATCAGGAAATCATAGCCTTTCTTCCTAGAACCCGCATAGATCAATTTCACTTGGACTTCTTGCCTCATCACCTCAACTAGCACAATCATGTCGTTTGGGTACCTAGGCAGCTTCAAATGAAAATCATCAAATCCTACAAGACGAATATATGATAAATTCATGAATTAGATAAAATAAGCTCCAAATTGGCTAATAAATGCCATGGCTTCTGGAGAAAATCTCCTTTCTGGGAAACCTTGTAACTCCCTGCATAGTCTCATTGTGAATGCATCATTAACTTTGAGATACTTAGTATAACTATTATGTAATTACAAATAGGGGAAGAATTCATATAGAACTCGTTTAATTGAATTGTAGCTAAGATATATAACAAAACTAAGGACATATAGAACTCATTTTGATGTTTATCTCTATTTAGGGAATTTGAAATATTTTCACTCACCATGTGAGCCCAATCAATGAAATTATGCTAAGAGAAAATCACCTAAACCAAGAAGAAATGGTGCTCAAAAAAATTAAGTGCATCACTCTCACCTTTGATCCAGTGAAGCAATACCAGGATGTGTACAATTTTGGGCTTCAGGTTCGTGTTGTATAGTGTTTTGCGAAACTTTCCCTTGGCACTCCTCGACTCTTGGAACCATGTTTTCATTATCTCCTTCCACATAGTCTTCTTTGCTCCATACTCAGTAACCGCCTGACTATATGTCATCTTCGAGTAATCAGCTCACTCCAGAATACAAAGGGAGTTATGGATGGAGTCTCGGTCAATAGAGAGTAGCACTGTATCATCAGGAAAAATAATTTGCTTGGTGTCAAGATTATAGTGAGCTATGCATTCTCAAACAAGATCTGGAGCTACTGTGTCATCGGATAAAATAATTTGCTTGGTGTCTAGATTATAGTGAACTATGCATTCTCAAACAAGATCTGGAGCTTGAATTGCAACAGGGAAACTAGCGGTTTCAACTAATCCACTCTCCTTTAGTTTCTCTATAATGAGATGTATCCTTTCAACATTCAGCCTACTATGAAAGATTCACATATCGAAGAATCTTAGAGAGGTATCTGTGATTTTGTGCCAGTCAAAAGTGAAACCATTTATCCCATCGAATCCCATGAATTTGGGAGCTATACTTCAATTGATTTGATTTGGGAACAAGGAATATATCTCAGGAATGTGAAGGAAAGGAAAAACTATCACAGGAGTTTCAATTCATAAAATTTGTCAAATAGATGGTAATTCCTGTTTGCAACACTTCATTGATTTTATAACTTCTAAATTCTTACCATTAATGACCAGCTTCCCGCGCCACACAAATGAAAAGACTTAAGCATTTATGAAAAAGTATGTTATGAAGAAAAATGACTTTATTTGAATTAATTACTTTACCTCTACAGGCCGTTAAAAAACATCTTTTCACTTTAGATAAATGTAATGGTAACTTTATGGAGACAGTGGATAATTACATTTCCGCTTCTCCTTTGTGTGGAGAAATTTTTTTGAAGCACTCCCTACTCAAAAATATGCCAAGGAAAATTTTTAGCCTGCTACAATGCTAAAATGATGTTTGACGATTACAATCTACTTTCTTTATACCTTAAATCCCCTCACAGGTTGATTTTTCTTCATAACTCACACATAAAAATCTGGCAAAAAATGCATCTTGCGGGTCAAAACCCGCCTATTGGAATAGTGGAGACGTTACTTTTCACTTTTCAGCCAATAAGATTTAGTCTCTGATTCCTTATCATTTGATCATTCTTCTAGCCTGTAGGGATTCATTTTGAATGAAATATTCTTTCTAGCCTCAGTTATCTATCTTCAAACTCTAGTGACTGTCTGAAAATTTTGACATTGTCATCTGTGGAAAACACACTCTGCAGGTGGTTATCTGCCAGGCAGAAGCCCGGAACCAATTTTCCGCCGATGGGACAAAATGAAGGATCAAAGCTAAAGATTCCAAAATCACATAAGATCAATTTTAGAAACCTCTGAATCATGACCTTTATCGGATTTGGGAGCTTAACCTACTGAATACGACATGATCTCAAATAAAAACCCCCGACTTACAAAGGAGAAGGTAATTTGGGAAAATCCTATAAAGGTTTCTCTTGCCTAAAGGGAAAAGATAGACTTAGACTCATGACTTGCACATTGTTTTCAAGACCATTACTACATATTAAACATCCATTTTTCTCTAAAGATATGCAAAAAAAAAATGGGGCAACAAGAAGATAGTAGTAAATATGTTCTAGCAATGTTATTCATTTATTACTCACTACAAAGTACTAATACCAACCAAAACAATATGATTTACCAACCTTTAGCCAAAATATTGTCTTATATATATATATATATATATATATATGATTGTCTATCATAAGAAATGGTAAGAAATGATATGAAGGAAGTCACTCACCAAATCAAATAGTACAGTAGCCTATGATACATTAGGAAAACTCCCAAAGGCTTGCCCTAAAATCCAAATCAGATTAGCACAACCCAAAATGATGAAGAGGTTCTAATGCAAGATCTAGATTTGAAGATGGAGAATAGGGATAGGTTTCTTTAATGTCAAAGTGTATATGATACATAAAATAATATAATATCTGATGCTTAAAAGTAAGAAGAAAATGAAAAGAAGAAGAAAAAAGTTGCCTCGAAGGTAAGACAAAATGAATTAGCTTTAAATCTAGAGTTGACTGCCACAGAACTATCAAAATCATAAATAGTTTCAAAAGTTTCATTTTCAAACATTTCTATTAAAGGGAGTTCTTCGCAGGAAGGGGGTAAGGCCATTCATGCAAACACACTAACAAATGGGTGTTCATGCGAAGTACCTTACATGGGGGTGTTTGTGCAAACACCCCCTTCATAGAAACACCCCTTTGGCTTGATTGCAAATATATACCTGTTATTCAATTTCATTTTCATCTTTACTGTTAACTGAACGTATGGACCTAGTTGTTGGAATAAACTCAGTGACGTCCCAGTATGACATCAGTGTTTCATGAGCACTTCCGATCACTTTTCATTGTCATCGATATTGGGTGCACATATTTCTTCCTTTTTGTTTATTTTTTATTTTAAATTGTATCTTTTTAATTTATTTTACTTAGTTTTTCCTTATCCATAATTTTTAATTAAAAAAAGAAAAAAATAATTATTGGACAATGTTTGAAATTCGTACAAAATCTTAGCAAATCGTAGAAAATGTTAGAAAATTGATAGAAAGTTATTAGAAAACTATAGAAAATGTAGAAAAATATTTTCTTTTTAAATTGTTTTTAGTTAGTTATATTAGTAATTTTCATTTCCAGTAATTTCTTATTATTTGAATTAGAAAATTCAAAAACCTTAGGAAAATTTAGAAAATGATTTCAAAATGTTAGAAAAATTTACTCACCAACACAATGCCTCTCTCTCTCTCTCTCTCTCTCTCTCTCTCTCTCTCTCTCT
>MU225132.1:2744590-2767500 GCA_018584345.1 Thuja plicata
CTCTCTCTCTCTCTCTCTCTCTCTCTATCTCTCTCTCTCTCTCTCTCTCTCTAGTCACATAAGGCCCCTCAAGACTTCTAGGGCCCTCTTATTGGGACCTTTTGTTATTTAAGATTCCTTAACAACCCTTATTGTGACATAAGATTCCACAAGTTTCCTTAAGAGCCCTTAGTACGACCTATTATGAACATAATAGGATTCATTATGAAAAAATAGGTCCTTTTATGACATGTCACCCCTTAAGAAACCTACGACTCCTTAAGACATTGAAGACCCCTTATTAAGACATTTTGTGACATAGCATTCCCTAAGAACCCTTAGTACGACATATGACCCCTTAGGACACCATATTATAACATATAACTCCTTATGATGTATATGACCCCTCAAGGTTCTATAAGCTTCCTTAATCTAACCTTTTCTGACGTTTATATATTTTTTAATGATGTTTAAATTTATTTATGATATGTTTAAATATTATGAAAAGTTAGATCTTGTTTAAAATTGTAATCTCTCTCTCTCTCTCTAAGTGTAATTTTAGATTTCATATTAGTTTTCATTTTACATTCACATGTAATGTACTTTTACTTAATTGTTAATACTTAATACATGTTACCCCCAGATGGCCACACGTGATAGGGATGCAGTGGTATGTCAAGATGCAAGTGAGGGTTAGGTACCTGATGTTGTTGTACACCCTATTCCACCTCGTTCTCTAGATATTACAATAATATTTTAGAATCCTCAAATATATAGATGTACCGACTTCAAGACACCATCAGTAGATTTGAGGATGGTTTGTATAGATTCATTTGTAGTATCATATTGAGGATTCTAGTGAACTTGAGTGTGAGATTGACATCTCATTATTCTTTTTAGACCACGGGTTATTGACACTTTTTTGTAGAGTTGAGAGCTGAGGTCTAGGGTGGTGTATCCTTAGAGGTGGTCTAGAGTTGTGTCCCTAAGGATATCATCAAATGATAGGTATTCCCATATTATGATGGGAAGGCCAAGGTGATGGCCTATCAGATTACACAAAGTGTGATTCCTCAGATAGACTGCATGATATACCCTCAATTTCTCGCAGCACATGGTTGGTATCCTAATAATGACCACATTCCATTATATATTTCTTACGAGTTGTATGTTGAGTTCCATTTGGGACTTAACTTAAACTTGGCCCTTCTCTAACATTCATTTCTTCCATTACTTGAGCTTCTCCTTCATGTTGTACTAGCTAGTTGCGAGCTACATGCACAAAACCAATTTGAATTATAACAAATTGGAGCAATTTGAAAATATACAGATATAAAACCTAGGCATGTGAAATTGGAAATGCATACCTTCTTTTTATATATAATAATATGCCAAGTAAGAATTATGATTGTCTTGTTCTCTATTAGGTGACCTTTTTCTTCCAGATTTAGTGAGCCACCCCTTCTTGTTTCCCATATCTCTTTTTCAAAAAAAAAAAACCTTTGCAAATATTACTAGATGCAAAAAACTTGCAAATATTAGCTCCACAACGCTTCTATTTAGAAAAAGAGAATTAAATGGATGATTTTTGATTTAGAAAAAAAAAACTTCTATTTATACCAAAATAAAAAAGTGTGACCCAAAATAAAAATTTGCTAACCCTAGTTTGGGCGAACGTCCATTGGACAAAATCCAATGATGTTTCATACATTCAAAATCCGTATCCAAAACTCTAATTCATTTTTTCCTTATTTGCCTCCACATTAAAGCTATTATAAATTCCCAAACAGGAGCAATGACTTTAATGGAATGTAAATGTATCCACAAGAAACATTTCCACTTTGAAATTCCTTCAAGAAAGGACAAATTAAGGGAAATGAGGATATGACATAAGAGAGCATGAAAGTGATCTACCAACTCTGGGATTAGTAGGCCCTATATATAAAAATTATGTCAAAATGAACTATCATCATTCCCCAAAGGAAGTACAACTACAAGTACAATAGAAGAAAGGAACATAAGAGTTAAAAGGGAGAGTCTTTTTGGACCAACATTATAGAGACAAAAAAGAATAAATAGCTATTGTTTGCATCATCCCAAGAAGACAACACAAAGGCACCTGTACAAATAGTAGTACAGGCATGGCATAACATGTAACAACATATCGAATAAGTGAGATACAAATAGAATAATGTGTATGGCATTGTGATACCGTTATCACCTTGTGCAAATGGATCAAAAGGGTCATTTAAAGAAATTCAAACATGAAATAAGCAACACAACATAGGGGAAGCACATCACGACAAACATGAAAATGTAAAAGAAAAGAAAATACACCATCCAATAGGAGATAATCAAGCATATCACTTACCTCTCATCTCGTTTCGTAGTGTTTAGAGAAGGTGTGAAAATCACAAGAGGAGAAACATCAAGCATAATAGATAGAACAATAGCTTTTTTGGAACAAGGACCCTATTATGAAGATAGGTCATTGTGTTCGTTACTAGGAATGATAACTAACTGTTGTAAAAGCATAGATGTTGAATCATGATCTATATCAATAGTCTCATAAATTTCATAAAATTCACTAGCATGAATATTAGTGTTAGCATCAATAGCATCTTCTTCATCTAGATTAATAGAATCTAAGATATGAATATCATTGTCATGTTTAATCTTTTTATTTTTTTTAAAATTCACTTCCTCCATTGGATCTAACATGGGTTGGTATAAGGGAAGCAAGGAATGAGGAGGTGTATGAGGTGAATCAATGTTTTGAGAAGCATTTTTATGAGCTCTATCCTGACACTTGTGATGGAGATTACACAGAGGATGGTTACCTTTGGTTTTTCTTAGAAATTTGGGTTTGGATAGGATCAATCAACATTGGGTCCTTTTCTTCTTTATGAGGAAAAACTGAAGGAACCACGCTAATTTGAAAGATGGATTGTTAAGTATGTGCATAATAGATATGAATAGGAGGTATAGGTGGTGTAGGAAGAAGTCAACGTCTAGGGAAAAGAGTTGGAATATCCTTAGGTTTTCTAGTTTCACAAATCTTTTGAACCTTGTTGTCTTGGTATGATCTAAACCGATGGTCAGGATAGGTTTGAGTTGGTTGAGGCATTAAAGACCAATAGAAATAAAGGTTAACTAAGTCACAAGGAATAGAAGGATGATAAAGACTATGGTTAATAGTCACAATTTCTCCATTATGAGAAAATATAACACATTTATGAAGAGGAGAACCTGAGAATTACATGGAGGTAAGGCAATGAACACCAAGTTTGACTTGAAATAGATCATAAGTTGGAATTGGAGTGAAGGTAACATCTAAAGTTTTACCATGAATTTCAACAGGAATGAAATGGAACTATGGGAAGGATAAAGGAAATCATTGCAAGTTTGAATCCTAACATTAGATTTATTATAAAAAATAATTTCAATATTGTTTATTTTAAATATGTTCTTTAGTTACCACAATCACCATACACGTAGGATCAACAAGGGGGTCATAGGTAGGAAGGTCATTAGAATTTTTGACAATATAGAGAGGGCCATCTATTTCCTTAATTAGCTTAGTACAGTCAAATGTGATGTAAGACTTATATGGAGGTTTAGGTTTGACCTTCTCAATTTGGTTGAAACTGTGATTAGCTTAAAACTAATTTTTCATCATAGTCAATGCATTGGGAAGAAGGTTGATCAATAGTATTCGTTGCATGAGATGGAAAAGGATTGATGTAAATTTGTAGGTTTTTGTTAGGAGGTACCACATATTTGTTTCTTTGATAATAGTCAACATCAATAGATATAGCCTTAGAATCAATAATATCTTGGATAACACTTTTAAGTATCATGACTAGGCTAATGGTGATATTGACAAAAATATTTGGGATCAAAGCATTTTAATTGAGGCTTAGACGTGTCAATGAGTTTGATAGGAAGAAGGGTTGACACAATAGCATTAATTAACTTCAACATCACATTATGAAAATATTTAAATAGATGAGTATAATTACGAAAAGGTTTAAAAATAGATGAAAAAGGAGCCATACCTTTAGATCTTCCTTCCACCTATTCATCAATAATGTTGGATAATTTCTTGTTTTTGATGTAGTTGTTTAGTTTCTAAAACTTGTTGAAATTGAATGTGGCATCACCCTTATGAATGAGAATAGGAGCCATCGGAGTGGTACTCTCAATTTGACTTACTTCTTGTTGATAATGATGAAGTTGTCCACACAATTGAGGAAAATAAGATAATTAAAAAAGAAGTATCTTATGTCTAATGTTACTTTGTAAATTATCAAAGAAAATACATTGCACATCAATATCGAGCACATGATATGAAATATGAGCATGAAAATGTTTAAATCTATCAATGAAATACCTAAATTTATCTTTAACACCTTTTTTATAATGCATTAAATTAGTTAGAAAGGTTAATAGGGAAAAGGTTTTTTTGAAATTGTTCAATGAAAGAATTAGCAAGGTTTTGAAAGGAATCAATTGAATAAGAAGGAAAGGAAGAATATCATTGCAAGGCTTTGTCTTAGAAGGTTCAAGTAAACAAATTTCTATGAACCTATGGTCATGATAGAAATCACTACACAAGGTTTGGAAAGTTTTGATATGAGTCATAGGATCACCCTTACCATTATAAGTTTCAAGATGAGGAATCTCCATATTTTAAAGGATC
The DNA here is from genome assembly GCA_018584345.1 of Thuja plicata. NCBI lineage: Eukaryota > Viridiplantae > Streptophyta > Pinopsida > Cupressales > Cupressaceae > Thuja > Thuja plicata. Next base: position 2,749,272 of record MU225132.1, read on the forward strand.
ACATTACAAATAATGCATAGACAAAGAACTATCAATGTCACAAGTAGGAATGTTAATCTTGGATTGAGTTAAGGAAGAAAGTTTTTGTTTCAAAGAAGACATGGTTTTAGCCAAGCTATTAATGGTAGAATCCATATAAAAAAAGGTAGGAGGGGAAACATGATAAATTTTAGGAGCGTTGTCAAATATTGAAGCAATGGTTGAAAATGAAAAAGGAAAACTATGACAAGTGGGCATTGAAGAAGGAAATGAAACATGTGGCACACTTGAAGTAATAGAAGGATCAATATGATTAAAGAGACTCACATGTACAGGATTGGAATTGTGAATTGAAGTTGTGATGATACGTGGAGCATAAGTAGAGTCGCTAGAAATGGAAGTATAGATAGTAAAAGAGGTCTCAAAACTTGTAGTGGGTGGAGTAAATCCTAATTTTTTAGCACAGTTCCTAATCAGTTTCATAATTGGTGTCAATGATATGAGAAATAATATACAAGAGGCTAACACCATGTTCATCATTGTGAATAAGTTTCCTTAAGCTTTCTAAAATGGAAAGAGATTCTGGGTTACTATTTTATTAACCTGTCCAATGTTCAAACTACACAAATTCATGGGAATTTTTTTTGACTTGAGGAGGAGGAAACCTTAAGGCTTATTCTTCATCATGAGTAGAATGAGAAGAATTATTCTCCATTACAAGATTGGGATCACTAAGATGCATGGTTTTCTGATCAAGGTTCCTTGGAAATAAGAAGGCTTGCAGATCAAATGAACCTATAAGTCTATGACGTCTTCTAACCCGAATACTATATGTTGGACTCAAAGTGGTAAAGCTCATGCATAAGGAAATGAAATCAAAGATAAATGTATTGTAATTTGAAATAAATATGCAATCGTGGAAAATTTAACTATCAAATTGAATCCCATGATATAAATATTGACTAAAAAATGCATACAAAGAAAGATATGATCTAACTATAATATATTTAAAAAAGATATAGATGCAAAGAAGGGGAATCCAACACCAAAATTAAAATGGAAATGTACTAATTCAGGTTCACCAAATGTATCATAATAAATGGTGCGAAATGCTATCTAGGAAGATCACTCACCAAATAAAATGGTATGGGGGCCTATGATACATTAGGAACACACCCAAAGGCTCACCCTCAAATCCTAATCATATTAGCACAACCCAAAATGATGAATGGGTGCTAACGTAAGATCTAGATTTGAAGATGGAGTGTGGGGATGAATTTCTTTAATGTCAAAGTGTATATGATATCTAAAATGATATGCAAATCTATGAAAGGAATGAAAATGTAATAAGTGAAATGATAACTAACAAGATCTAGTATCAGATTCGATGTAGAAAAGTAAGTAGAAGATAAAAACAAGAAGAATGGACTCACCTTGAAGGTAAGAAAAGGAATAAAATTTAGTTCTAGAGTTGACTGTCATAGAAATATCAAAATCATAAGTGGTTGTAGATCTGGCACTCTGACACTTGTAACTTCTAACTGTGAATTTTTGGATCCAAAGGACTATGTCGAACAAAGTTGAGCATTTCCAAGAAAGTTGACCTATGCCTATAGGATCAAAAAATGATGAAATATGTGAAGGATCTTTTACTGTCTCTAAACTCCTCAATTCCAAATTTGAAACTTTGAATTTTTTTCCTACACACAATAAGAAGGGAAAAAGGTTTGGAAATGGGGTTTTCCTTGCTCAAGCCCCTATATAGGAATCAATATTGAAATTAAATATAAATTGCATACCGAAAGTAATGTAAACAAGATAATTGACAAATTTAACTTCAATGAAAAACCCTCAAGGATGGATGTAGAAATCAGTCAAATTAATTTAAATGCCTAAAATGTATGTTTGGAATGTATTGCACAATCAATTATGCCCTCACAAATTCATATATTTACACTTTCCAATCCTAAATCTTGATTGAGTGTATTCTTTCAATATTGAATGGATAAGATGAATTTTTTTTTATTTTTTTTTAAAGCAAAAGTGGAGTCTCCACTAATATTTATATTAATAATAAAACTGGTTCAAGAGCTCAGTCGGGAAAGAGCCAGTAAGATGAATTAATCTTCTTACATGCTTGATAATTATTCTTCTTGACTATCATGGGAGATAAATTTGCATCAATGAGAGAATATTGCATTTTCTTGAGTGGAAGGACACTTGGAGATCTTGAATTTGATGCTTGCCTTCAAATCTTGAATCCAAATCCTCAATTGCACAACTTGAAATCTTGACTACTTGCACTTGAAAGATATCTTTCTCATGTCTGTAATGGATAATGTAGGGATGTCAAAATGAGAGGAGAGAGCCCTTATTTATACTCATTTTGGGATTCAATATCGCTAGGCCGACCACAAATAAAGATCATGAAGAAAGACCTCCACATTGGGCATGAAGATAACTTAAATAAAATGCCATTGGACAAGGTCAAAATTGGATCAACCTTGTCTAAGACAACATCGACTTAGTTCAACCTATTCCTATCATTATTGAATTCAAAATAGGTTTGGGTTTCGGGAAGTGTGAAATATTTTTTGGAGAGAAAATGAAAGATGCAAGAAATTAAGCATTAAGACACTTGGATCTTTGAATCCTTAAAATGGGGTCGAATAGGTCCTAAATCCACCAGTAATGGGTTCTAACTTTATAGGATGGTACAAATTGTTACAAAGGAAAGAAGAGGGAATAATATATTGTTTAGAACAATTATCCTTATCTTCGAATCTAATATAGAATAATTTTCAATATAATGAATCTTAGCAATATATATTCAAACAAATACTTTTGAAATTTGTGGAAACAAGTACACTACATTAGTTATCAAGCACCTAAACTATAATTGGTAGACTAGGGAGGATCTTGCACGTCAAAAATGGGATGCCATTAGACCCAATTCCAAGTAAAAGTTTATATACAGACAAAAATATAAATGATTTATCAATGATGTACACAATTCTCAACCACCCACTGACAAAAGGCTCTAAACAACATCTAAATAATTACAATAGGTCAAAGGAAAATATTATTTTGGCCCCTTTATTTTATAAGTAAATTATTAAAGTAAAGAAACCCTTATTTTAATTTAGGACCACTTAATTAAATAACTTCTATATAATTAGGCAGATTTTGTAATACACCTAATAGAATCAAAGGTAATATCTGGTTTCTATTATTTTTGTAATTCTCATAGTGTATGTTAAAATATAGATACAACAAAAAAGTAGTATAAATCCAAATAGAATACTAGAAACAAATCTATGTTGATTATCAAATCAACATTAAAATCGATTTAAATTTGTTTGTCGATGTTTTTGCCCTATATCTCCTCTATAGATTGCCATGAGGAGCAACTTATTGTCACAAAATGTTTACAAAGAATAAATAAACTATATTATATAAATTATAGCACAATCATTCAATTTAATAGGTGTGAATGACTTCTTTCATAACATACATCATAAGGAGAAAATAAACAATATTATATAAATTATAGCACAATCATTAAATTTAATAGGTGTGAATGACTTTTGTCATAACATACATCATAAGGAGAAAATATGATATATACTATCTTTTGATTGTTGATTCCACCAAAGGTTTATAAGGAGGTAAATGTATAGAAATGGTCACATGGTTCCTTCAAACAATGTTGCAAGCACTATTAAGGAATGATGTATATTATGTCATGTATTGGCTCAATGGAGTATGTTAAATAAGTATTTATAACAATTAACCCTTCTATATAAATCACTAACTAAACACTAAAATCTAAAATTATGGACTAACTTTAAAAAATATATATCTCAAGGATTGAATAGATAGTTAACTCGAGACATTTATTTGGAAGTGCCTGATATGACCGTCACATTTTTGTCTCTAAACGAGACTTCACAAAATTGCGTAAATAAGAAGATTAGGGTGGGGAGTTAAACCCATCAAAAATACAATTACAAACTATGGAGGATCTTGCACCTCCAAAATAGTAAACATGGGATCCAATTCCAATCTAGAATTGCAAGTAACAAACAAAGAAATTCTTATTGATTATTACAATTGCTTTGCGAAAGATGAATAAATATGAGATTCAGACCTTCATTAATAGACATATCAACACAATTTTTTTTTTGAAGGAGTTGTAAAAAAGATGGCACCAAAAATGAAAACAAACCCTTAAGTTACAAATAGGTCCATAAGTTACAAATAGGACCGGTCAAAGGGTGGGGCCAAAATAAGGGAACATGACATTTCTACAAAATTTTAGCATTGTAAATCATCCTGCAATCTTGCAATATTGTAATATTTTCCTCTTGAAAAATATAACAATTATTTTTTTGGTGCTCTCCTTATGGAGGAGATTTTTTTTTTTTATTTGATCATAGAGATGTTTGTTTTGTAAATTTTAACACGACTGTCTAACTTCAACATGGTATTAGAGTATGAAAATTTTGACACTATATAGAAAAATACAGAAAAAATGATTAACCCTTGATGTATAACCCACTACATTTCTTAATTTAAAAAGAGGGGGAATTTTATTTTTGTTAATTTTAATAACTTAAATTAATATTGAGGAAGGAAGGGAATTTTATATATAGGCTCAACTTTTATAAAATATGAATTACAAACGAGTAGTTGATTAACAAAATAACAATCTTTTACCAACCATTTGTTAAGAACTAATACAATTATATATCGAGCAAATTATTGTTTCATCTATCCTTGGTAGTTTGTATTATGCTATATTAGATTTACTATGAGCATAACAATACTTTAAACCACAATACTAGTAATATTGCTAAAAATCATAAATGTGTTATCATTAAAAATCTGATATTTTACCACTATGGACATCACCTAGATGAAATGACCCGTTAGGGGAAGGCACGATTACTCATTATAGCTAACCTTTTTCATTTAGAGCTCTTAAATAGTACATTGGATTTTGGTGATATATTTTGCCGCCTTCATATGTGACTTAAGCACTTATATATTGTTTATGATAAATGGTAAAAAGAATTCATTATGCAAGGGTCAAAAAATTGTTATGGGAGGTGAGTCATGCCTATAGTATATTGTCTTTTAGTCTTTGTGTTTTAAGGAATACAAAATTTGTAAAATAGATTAAATACAAAATTTGTAAGATTGATTAAACACAAACCGCCTAATAATTATATAGATAATGGACCCAATAATGATACAGAGAAGATAAACTTAGAAAATTTGATTAAAAATTTCTTTCTCAAGTACTAAATATACAAGTTGCAACAATTAATTTTTCATTTCTCTAAGAGAATCATTTATCCTAATAAAACTAATTTTTTTATAAACCGTTACTCATAAAATCTGAATCAATAAAAAATTTCTGATCTACGATATTGTATCTTCACATGGGTGTGATAGTACAAGAACGAAATATATACGCGATAATTATAAAGAATCCTGTTATATTGCTCTGCACTGAAGTGAGGCGGTTGTCTACAATCAACTCATTTCAATAAAATCTTAAGATTGCTAGTTAATAAAGTTCAATGACTGAAAAATGTAGCGTTCATTCAATTTTTCGTAAAAATTCTTATTAAAACTTATTTAAAGTTGACCAGCTAGCATTAATATAACAAATTGCCTTCAATGACAATAACCCATGGCAGCGTTATTTTTTCTGCTTTCGATATCATTGGAGGCATGTAACTTTGATGTAAAATTGCATAGATAGAACAACAATGCCTTACGGCAAGTCCAAGATAAGGTGTCTTCGATGTAAACTATACTTAGAATGTCACGTGCAATAGAGATAAGATTGTCACAACATCGAGTCGCGGCATTCTGGAAAGCTCGCATTAAATGTCAACTTATTGTTCACCACAATAAAACGCATTTTCATTCATTTTCTAAGCGAGTTTGCAGTCATGTCTATTGTTGGGGCCCATCACTTTGCTCAAGGGTCGCACAACTGCTTCAAATTGTTCTTTGCTTTAGTACAGAGTGTCTCCTCCTGCATTTTTAAGTGTAAGCAAGCAATCAATACATTTCAATCAAATTCATGCTTTATCATAGTATTTCAATCAAATTCATGCTTATCATAGTAATGGTTCGTAGAGATAAAGATTATAGAACAGTAATAATAATAGATATTTACATTTAAAATGATCAAACAAGGTCAAACAAGCTGTTTCAATTAAACTCATGTTTTATCATACTAATGGTATGTAGAGATAAAGATTATAAGAATAATAATAATAATAATAGATATTTACATTTTAAAATGTAAATAAGCAATCAATTTATTAATAATGGTTTGTATGGATAAATATTATAGGAACAATAGTAATAGATATTTACATTTAATAAGAGTAAACAAGCAATCAATCCATTTCAATTAAACTATTATAATAATGATTTGTAGAGATAAAGATTATAGGAATAGTAATAATAGATATTTACATTTTAAAAAGAATGTGTAGGAATTGATTAATTATATCATTATTTTGATTAAATATCCTTCCTTGTAATTTCTAATATATTATAATGAAAATATTAATTAATAATTAGATATTAATTATAATGTGATAAGTAATATTTATTATTGTAATACATTTTGCTTATGGTTTTCTCTTATTAAAATTGTCCACTTTTTGTATAGGCTTTTCCGTTCCTTCAAATTGTGTTTTACTCTAAAAAAATATTCATTATTCTAATACATCATATTTTTATGGGCTACAAAAGATTTTTTTTTTACGAATATTACAATTAAAATAAACATTTATTGAGTTATGATTTTTTTAATAATTCACTTTTATGATTACAAGTCCATTATATCTTGATTACCAAAATGATTCCTTCTTCCCCTATCATGGCTATTTATACTTGTCATTGCCTCAATTACTAAATGACCCTTACTATCTTTTCTACCAAATTGTTTCATTTTTTATTACTAAACCTATGTATCATAAACTCTTGTAGCTATTGAAACCTTTTACTGTCTTAGTTACAAAATATTTTATAACAACTACTAACACAACCTTTAGTTGCTCCAAATGAGATACAATTTGAAGATCCAAATATTTTATTCCAATTGATCATCTCTAAGTTCATATGTAATTGAGAATCTAGTTCAAGATGGGTTAATTTTGTTAACCTCTTTTCAATTATAAAACTTCATTGTGTTCTTTTTTATAACCTATGCAATGCACCTATAAAATACATGTGTGAAGATAAAATACTCATTTATAAAACATAATGAGTGTCATTTTTCAATTAATAATTCACTCATTATACAAATTTTTGTTTTCAATATAATATGTCCTAACATTTATTGGCTTGTGACATCCTTAATAATTCATCGTCGTGACTACAATAATCTTCACTATTTTGATTAGCGAACATATTCCTTGTTCCCATATGATTACTATTGAAACTTGTCATTGCGTTAATTAATAATTCACACTTAAAATATTATGTATCAAACATTCTCATTGTCTTTATTATCAATTCTTTGGACCAAAAACTATTCTAGTTTTGAAAAAAAAAAAATCATTAATAAACATAACCTTTGGTTGCTCCAAATGAAATATAATTTTAATTAATGATGGGATAATTCTCCAAGCCTCTTTTACAAAAAAAAATATAATGATCTTGCTTTTAATGAAAAAGTATTGATTTATTTTTCTTATTCTAAATTTTAGTGTGGTTATGTCTTGTTACTTGTATACCCAAGTTCAAACTTTAAGAACTTCTTCAACCATTAAAGGATTTATCCAAATATTATAAATTTGTCATGCCCATAATGTGTTAATATTCCACTAACTCTCTACTATTGTAGTTACTCCTATACTAAATTTCAACCCTTTCTTTAGTGGATGATTTCAAATCTCTTTAAGGTGACACTTTTGTTAAATATTGGAGGTTTACACACATTTGGTATCATTAAATCACAAGTTTGAGGATTCCATCATATTTGTATGTAGAAGGTAAAAGAGAATATGAGAAGACTCCTAATATTCCTCTTGCAACCTTCATTTTAGTTTAAACGTTATAAATATAGTTTTATGTTTATATGAATAATATATTGTATGCTATCAATATTTCTAATAAAATTATATTTCATAACTATATATGATAAGTATTTTTAAGTAAAAATATTAATAGTTTTAATATAATCATAACAATTCCTTTTTAATTAGGGATTAATATCGTTTGATTAATATATTTTTTTAATGTGAATAATTTTGTTCGAGATGGCTTTGCTCTGCAAAAACTCGCGCATTTGGACGATCAAATTACTGGAGAGGCAGATCTACTTTTTCAATAATACCAAATATGCTTCTGGTATCGCAAACTATCAGGTTTCAAATGATGATTTTGTTGGACAGTCTTCCCCTAGGATTCTCCCTAGGGCTTCTCCACAGGAGTTGTCCATTCCAACCGATGTGAACCCTTGGATTCCAGCGTCGAAACAAAATGCAAAAAGGGAAAAAAAATTTAAGAACAAGGCTCTGTTCCTGGATTGTCGTGCCCACAATTCTAATTTTTGCATTCCCCTAAAGAACAATTTCAGTCATTTACTTTATCCGAAGGCTACTCCTCTCTCATCACCCCATGGCTCTATCCTTAAGCCTCGCTTGGTCAAGTACAACACAGTATGTAAAGAGGTTAATAATCATTTCGAGACTCAAAGTAGGGTTAGAAATCTACAAATGCTGCCTTCTCCTATGGTATCATTTACACGCTACATTCCTCCACATCGGCGACCACATTTGGAGAATCCTTTGCCTTTCGGTTGGGAAAAGAAGATAATAGCAGCCCTCAGGAAGAAAGCTAGGCCTGGGAAATATAAAGGCTTTTATTCACAGCCGCATAAAAGACAACATGGCTTCTTCTCGCAGGCAAATAACTTGGATTTGACCAAAACAAGATCAAAGTTGGATGTTTCCTCGAAACCTAGGGTGCATCGCACTGATGATAATCTACCGCATTATCATCCCATACAAAACCCATGTAAGCAAGTAGAAATTAACCCTATTTTCACTGATGGAATGTCCAAAAATTGTGCAAAATATGGCATTTTTGCAAGATGGCTTGGTGATGGTTGGTCTTCGTCTTATATAGCTAAATGGTTTGCACAATGTTTCTGAAATCAGGTAAGTATAATGCTTTGAAAAAATGATTTCCTATTTATTGAATGCAAAAACCTAGATTTAAAAAATACATTTTTAGAGGGTAGATGTCTAGACTTTCGTAATTATGGTTTCTTGTTTCTGAACTGGAGCCCGAATTTTGATCCCATGGAAGTTAGCAATTTAAAAATTATCTGTTGGGTTTCCCTTCCAAATCTCCTAGTGGAATTTCTACATAGTCAAATCATTAAGGATACAGCTAGTCATCTAGGAAATTTCATGGATTTAGATCATTCTTTCCTAGATAATTTGTGTGTCAAAGTTGCTATTAGCATAGATAACTCTGTTTCAAACCTAGACTCTCTTAAATTAAAAACCAATCAGGGTAGCTACTATATTAACCCCCAATTTTTCTCTCCTCCATGTTTATCAAAAACCCTAGCAAGATCACCACTAGCTGACCCTCTAGTCACAGTCAAATTTAATTTGGAGACTGGTGGTTTTTTTCTTGAAAATCAATCTTTGAGAAAATGTCCCCACCCTGAGATGAGCCTAATGTAAACCTAGATAACAAAGATATTAACATAAAGGAATATAATGAATCTTTGAGGAAGTTGGAAGTAAGATTGTGAAGGTGAGTAATCTAGCTGACTTAGAGGTTCATAATCCTAAAGATGGAAGGCCCTTATTGCATAACAATCCCACTATTTCCAATATACCCCTCTATGGTGATGCTATCATGGTATCTTCTAGAAGCCCTAATTTGGCCTCGCCGGTTTCTATGGGGTTCCTTTCCTTGCATCCCCTACTTGATCACAACGATAATATCAGTTTAGTCCCAAACCTGTTTTCCACTCCTCTTAATATATTGCATGGGTCTATATCTAAAACTAATGTTTCGCTTCCTAGTTTTAAGATGAGCCAACAACTTTCTTTGGCTAGTCAGAACCATCTCCCTTTTGATTCCAAAATGGAGGCTTCTCCTCCCTTGAATTCGGTCCCTCTCACTTCAATAGAAATTTTAGGAAGAAATCAGTTAGTTGGATCTCCCCAAGTGAAGTATCTTTCTCCTGATGTTTTTTTAGCAGAGGATAGAATCAGTGCAAGTATAATGGATCAAGTTAGGCCAATCAAAACATTTACAGAGGTAAATATGGTTGTTCTGGTTGAGTCTTTGCTAGTCATGGCAGCTACCCTAATAAGTTCATCAAACCCAAACAAGCAAAAACATCTAAAACTTTGGCAAACCCATTCTAAAGGAAAAAATGTACTTGATGACAATGAGATTGTATTACCACAAGCATCTGAGTCCTTATTGGGAGCGAGGGTAGATATTCCTATAGAAGCTAATTCCATTTTAAAAGGGATATATTCCCTGTAACCTCACCTCTCATTCTAAATCATGTTCGGATGTTGTGATCAATGTAGTTAACCTTGACAACTTGGAATCAAAGGAATCACTTTCTTTCCTTTCTGATTCCTTAAGGAACATTACTCTGGGAGAAATATATAGTCTGCCCTGTTCTCCGGCTGTTGTAACCCTATCACCAATTGAAGATACCTTAGTTGACCCAACCTTAGACACAATAGAGGATATGAATAAGATTGTGGAGGAAGTTAGGATTATCTCAGATTATATAGGGGAAAGTCTTATAGATGAAATGATGAATAGATTTCTGGATGAAATTTGTGATGAGGAAGAAGTTGATCGGCAAAGACATCTCTTAATTAAGGAATGTCGGGAGCAGGACTCACCACTTACTAAAGTAGAGTTAAAATTCTTCCTTGATGAAGAAGAGAAACTTAATGAGAACATTATCCCAACCCTAGGCCTAGATTCTTCTTTACCTAGCAAGGATTCCTTGGATTGTGCAAAAATCCTCCGTAAATGTGGGAGGAAATAATTTAAGGAATTGCGATCCCTAGCTGGGGCTGCGTGTGGTCAGGTAAAATTAACTGATATTTTTAATACTAGAAATGGGAAGTTCCTTCCCAAGTCAGGATGAATATCCTAACATGGAATGTTAGGGGTTTAAACGCCCCTAACAAATAGTGCATTCTCTTGCGCTGTATTTCAAATTTTCATCCAGATATTCTCTTACTATAGGAAACCAAACTAGATCAATCTGGATATAAGTTACTTAACAAAAAACTAGGGGTTAGAGAAATTTGGGGAGTTTCTGCCTCTGGTGCCTCTGGAGGAGTAGGATTTATCTGGGATCCTAGATCTATTTCTCTTTTAGGTTTAGAGGAACATGCCAATTAGTGTTGGGGCAAGGTGTCTAGTCTCAGATCAAATACTAAATTCTATGTCATTAATATCTATGGTCCCATTTTAAGCAGAGATAAGGAAATAGTATGGAATGAAATTGAAATAAAACTTAACGAATTTGGTGAAGATATAGTAATAATCAGAGGAGATTTTAATACCATTAGAAAGATTGTAGAAAAGAGGGGAGGATCAGCCCTTCTGTCAAAAGCTACCATTAACTTCAATGATTAGATTAACAAAAATCAGCTATGTCAAATAGCTACAACTGATATTTTTATACATGGAATAATAGAAGGAAGGGTTTCAGTTCTATAGCTGAGAAATTAGATCATTTTTTTGTTAAAGGAGATTGGTTTCTCCTTCCAGTCACATTTGTAGTGAAGCTTCTTCCATTCTCAGGTTCTAATCACTTTTCGATAGAATTAAAAATAATAACAGATAAAAGTCCAGAAAATTGTCCTTTTAAATTTGAACAGATGTGGTTAAAGAATGAAGGTTTCTTAGAAATGATTAAGGATTGGTGGGAGGAGACTGTAATAATGGGATCCAAGCTATATCAAATAGTTAGTAAACTAAAAATCATCAAACTGAGATTAAAAGCTTGGAATAAGGACAGCTTTGGCAATATTTTTCAGTCAAAGTTGTCCCTTGAAATGGAAATATAGTCCTTAAATGATATGGTTATGATAAAAGGGATGGAAGTGGCCCTTTACGAAGAAGAAAAACTTCTCATGAAGAAATATGAGGATGTATTAGCTAAAGAGGAGATCTATTGGAGGAAAAAATCTAGGGAAAACTGGTTAGCAGAGGGAGATAAGAATACTAAATTGTTCACAATAGTACCAAGCAAAAAAGAAGTATTAATAGGATAACATCTATTAAAGGAAACAATAATGAGTGGATTGAGGATCCCAATGAAATAGCTAAGGTAGTAGTAGAATATTTCAAAGAGATTTATGTTAAGGATGCTCAGCCAAATTCAGATTCTTGTATTCTAAACAACATCCCAAAGATTATTTCTAAGGAACAAAACCAACTATTGATGGCTAGAATTTCTAAAGAAGAAGTAGAAGCTACTCTGAATAAAATGAAGCCGGATAAATCCCCTGGACCTGATGGCTTCCCAACATGTTTTTTTTAAAAATGTTGGCACATCATGGGGGATGAGATAACAGATGCATTAGATGGAATTAGGAATTCAAGGAACCTACTTAAAGAGGTTAATAACACTTTCATAACACTTATCCCTAAAAAATAAAATCCAAAAACTTTCAATCACTTTTGTCCTATTGCTCTCTGTAACACCTTATATAAACTCTTCTCTAAAACTATGGCAGGTAGACTCTAAAAAATTCTCCCATACGTCATAAGCAAGGAACAGTCGGGTTTTTTTCTGGGACGCTCAATTTATGACGGTATTATAATCACCCATGAGGAAATACACTATGTTAAAAACAATGAAAAGCCTAGTATGCTGATTAAATTAGACATCAAAAAACCATATGACAAAGTTGATTGGGTTTTTTTAACAAACTGTCTACTAGCCTTTGGTTTTGAAAAAAGATGGGTAAACCTAATTAGAACTTGCATCTCTTCCCCTAAATTCTCCATTATGGTCAATGGTTCTCCTCAAGGTTTTTTTAGTATATCTATAGGTATTTGTCAAGGAGATCCGATTTCCCCTTTCCTCTTCATAATTATGGCTGAAGCCTTAAGGTGAAATATTAGTGAAGCTAGGGAAGACAAACTTATTCAGGGTATCCAAATTACTGGTGGGACTGATCCTATCACCCACCAATAGTTTGTAGATGATACAATGTTGTATGGGGAAAGCTCAATCGGAGAGGCGAGGGGATTTAAAGCCATTCTTGATAAATTCTCATCTGTTTTAGGGCAGGAAATAAATAAGGAAAAATCATAAAAAAAAAAATTAATACAGTTACCTCTCATGAAAATGATATTTGTCAATTTTTAAATTTTAAAAAAGGCTCCCTTCCTTGCAAATATTTAGGATTATATTTGGATTTTGATTCCAGATCTGTTTCTAGCTAGAATCACGTTATAGAGAAGATTAAAAGAAAAATGTCATCATGGAAAGGTAGATGGTTGTCCTCGGTGGGGAGAGCCATCCTAATTCAATCTGTTCTCTCAGCTATCCCTCTTTACCATTTAGCTTGTGTTGATCTCCCAGCTAAACAGTGTAATGAACTTAATAGGATTTCCAAATCATTCTTCTAGCAAGGTACAATGGAAAAATAGAAAACTTCCCTCATTGCATGGGATAAGGTATGTAGGCCTAAACATGAAGGAGGTGTGGGAATCAGAAACCTTAAATTCTAGAGTAAAGCTTTTCGGGCTAAAATCATGTGGAAAATGATCAACTCACCCACCCTCAAAAGGGTCAAGATACTTGCACACAAATATTTAAATCAACCATATCCTATTAATATTTTAAGAGAATCTAATCCTCCTAGAGGTTCTAGAATATGGAATTTTATGTTCGATTGTAAATCGATAATTCAAGATAAGATTACTTGGAATATTGGTCTAGGTGAAGATGCTTTATTTTGGACTAACTCATGGGAGGGACTCCCAGCTATTTTTCATTTAGGAGACTGGTCCATATCAAAAGACATCATGGAATCCTCTTGGGGTACTAAGGTAAGATATTATGTTACTTTTGATGAAAATTCCAAGAAGGGCTGGAAATGGAAAACATAGGACGGTCTTTTGTTACCTAGAAGGGAAGTTGAAAAACTTAATTCAATTCTTGCTTCTAGGAATATCATTTTCAAAAAACAATCAGATAGAATTATATGGGATGGGAATAAGATAGGTCGATATAAAATTAAATATGGTTATAATCATCTTAGATCTAAAACTATAATTCAAAAGGACCCCCCTCCCTATAATCTACTATGGGGTAATTACTCTATGCCTAAAGTAGGTTTCTTTACTTGGTTAGTTTGGAACAAGAGAATTTTGACTGCTGAGAGATTCCAATGTATGGGATATAATGTCCCAAGTAGATGTGATTTGTGTGAAATGAAAGAAGAATCTTTGGACCATTTACTCCTGGAATGCTCCTTCTCAAGGAAAATATGGGAATGGCTCTATGATAAATTCAATTGGAAGTCGACCTTCCCTAACTAGATCTCAGATTTTCTGGTATCTTGGCCACATCTTAACAAAGAATCTATCTATTCTCTCTTATGGCCTCTAGCTCCTTCTATGTTCTTTGGGAATTATGGAAAGAGAGGAATAGAAGAATTTTCTAGGATTCCAAGATAGATGTTCCTAGCCTAATAAATAAAATTGAAAGCTCTATAATTTAAGTGGCCAATAATAAAATTATGAAATGTAATAAAAAGGGAGTAATTATGACACATTGGGATGGAAGAATGAGGAATAAATGGATTGGACTTAAAATTCCCCCTTTTATAGGTGATGGGAAGGACCCACATCAGGATAATCAAAAATCATGTTCCTGGTCTTCTCCTAAGGATGGGTGGTTCAAACTCAACTTCGATGGAGCATCCCATGGTAATCTAGGTCTAGCAGGTATAGGATGCAGTATCCATGACTCAAATGGTGTGGAAATTGCCCAATGCTAAAAATTTATAGGTAAGGAGACAAATAACAGGGCTGAGCTTGAGGCTGTAGTGGAGGGTTTATCTCTTTTTCATAAGTTAGGCATAAAAAGGTTGGATATTGAAGGAGATTCTACTATTATTATTCATGTCCTTAGAAAAGGTTCTCTTCTAAATTGGAGATTAGACTCCTTTCTCACTTTAGCACTGTCATTGTGTGACTCCTTTGAACAAATTATGATTAATCATATTTATAGAGAGGGTAACCACCAGGCAGACGAATTAGCTAATCTCGCTATAGAAAATTTTCAAAAAGAACGACTTATAGACCCTCAATAGAAGAAGTATACAAAATAAAGTGGATAGCAATAGGTAAATAATTAAAAGTATAAAATAGGGATCTAATTTTAGGCTGAGATAATGTTTAAATAATACCTTTATAGTTTTCATTACATTTCCCCCTTCTAAACTGTTTATGCTAGGGTTAATGCCCATTATAGCAGCTAAGGAGGTTTAAGCTAGTTATAGCATTAAGATTGTACTAAAGAATCCTCCAAGATCACAATTAAGGAAATTTGCAAATTTTGGAGCGAAGGGAGTTTTTTTCTTCCCTCCAAGTGGCACCACCACCCAAGATCAAAAACTTGAAGTAGTTATCATCATATAGGTTAGGGTATCATAATTATCTTATCTTAAGATTACTTCTATAAGAAATATCAAAAATAACATAGTAATCAATATAAATCACTTAATACTCCCCTTCGAAAATCTTTAAGTAAACTTAGTTGAAGCGTCATTGCATTGCCTTACCTAATATCTTCTAACCATGTCCTTCACCTATCACGGATTAAATAATATCTTAGTCTGTTATAAAAATATGTATATGGGTGAATACGTAGGTACATTAATATATAAGTAGATATGTATGTACATATGAGCACAAAGATGTTGATCATAAATATGTATATATGTGCTTATATAGGAATGTAGTTAGGTATGTGGGCATATACATATCTTTATCCTTAGTTGTTTTCTTTTCCCTATAGTGTACTTGATTTTAGTTTCTGCGTTATTTATCCTAAGATATAAGAAATTTCATTAATCGCATAAGAAATACTGTAATCAAAAAACTTCTTATTATAATACTATCCATACTTAAATAAATATGGTCTCTTTTCTTAGGGATGGATAATTGGCTCCTTAATTCTATGTAACACCGTGGCTACTTATATAATTTTAATATAAATTTCCTCTAATCTGTTGATGGTATGAATTCCCTATAGAGATTTAAAACCGAATTTCTAGACAAAAATTATTGCCAACTAATTTCTTGATCTTACATGAGAAGCTTACCTCATAACAACATCATTGGTGTTTAACGACATTTATTATCTCGGGAACTCATCTTCGTACCACTCCATCTATTAATTATATTATTGTAGCTATCATGCTTGAAAGATTAAAACAATCTAATCAGTTGCCTTCGCTAAATTTTAAACCACCTAGCATATTTATGATAATTATGAGGTATTATGGAAAGCCCACTTGAGCTTTGGGACTGACGCAGGACATGGTAGAGTATGGAAGAAGTAATCAGAACCCTTTATTATATCTTGAGCTAGGCATTACAAAGTATTAAATGTTGCAAGGTAATTTCTCAGGTTATTAAAACTCTCTGTAAATGGAGTCCAGGATTTTAACTTTCCAGATTAGCGATAATCAGGCTATGGCGTTTAGAGGTGCCATCAAACCCGAGAGATGGAATCAAATTCTCAAGCCTATACCAGAGGCTGTAAGGAGGGCACTTGAGAAGAGTATGGGGGAAGTTCACTTTGATAATTCCTTCACTTATAGAACCAATGGCAATATTGTTGGCATCTTTCTTTCCCTGGCTATCTTCACTGGTTTCAAAAAAGAAGAGGTTGTGGAGTTAACTAAGATCATCTTTATTGATGATAGTGTTGGTGGGTTGGATAATATGGTGCATAGTGTCAACAACCAGCTTATGGTTCCGTATGCAAAATTGGTGATGCAGATGGATGTGGCTCTGGTGAAGGAAATCCCAAATAACAAACGAGTTCCAATGCTCACCCTTAAAGATGAGATGGCCTTTGATGCTCATTGGCCAGAGATGCAGAGGAATGTGGATTTTTTGTTTGTTCAGATGTTGAATAAAGAAATGGGTAAAGACAAGCTCATTAAATACTGACATGAGGAAGGTTTCGACATTCTAGAACTGATCGACAATATGGAACTCGAGGATTTCTGCATCGTAGCTCCATCTGTTTTGAAATGCTCTAAAATGCTGATGGATCTGGAAGAGGAAGCTGCTATCATCATTATCAAAAAGAATGAAGGGGAGTGGAACTGTGATTTATTATATAAGAGCTAAATAAGAAAGGGGTAAGTCTGAAGAAGTACTGTATAAAATAGATATTCATGTTTTGTAATAATAAGGGATATATAGTTGGTCATAGTTGAAGGTTAACATAAGTATAATATGGGGACATTATGATACTTTTCGGTAAGAACCAGACTTTATACTATTTATGATAGGTAAGGTAATATAAATAGAACAGTGAATTATTAATGTCTAATTCGTACTCTTCTGCAAAATAATTTGGTTTCGATTAAATTTTGGATCATGATTCTATGGAAACTATTAGGAAATAAATTAGCTGAAATAGATGCAGGAAAAGTAGAGGAAAATGTAAAATATTGCAACTTAAGGTTAGCTAAATAATCATCTCAAACCATGGTCAGCGGAATTTTGAAATGAAAGTCTGGTAGAAAAGTAAGCATGCATTATCTTGATAATTGAAATAAGGATGGAGTCTGTATAAATTGGGATTATATCCTTTATTTCTAATTTGAAACATTCTATCTTGTCGCTTAAAAATATGATTGTGGTGCCCAAAATTATTATGAATAAGGAAGCTGGATATTTTATAACCTTTGGGAATTCTGATATATTGGTTCGATATGTCAAAAATTTTCAAATTTAATATGAACAAAATTTGGTTTCATTTGCACATCCTCTAACTTTTATCCCTTAATAAATATTAGTTTGGGTAAAAATAAGCATAGATCTTGATAAACATATACTTAGATTATTAAAGATTGTTATCTATATAGATATAATCATAAATTGGAGGGTTTGTACACAAGTTTGTAAAGTACATTTTCATATTAGATATGTTTTCAGTATAGCTAAA
>MU225132.1:2768575-2790903 GCA_018584345.1 Thuja plicata
TATTGTTATAACCTTTCTTACTTTTATTATGGATTATTAGCAGGTTCAATTAATTTGAAACATAATGTCGATCCTTTGCAAGATAATATTTCAAGCTGACAAATATTTTATTAGCAAGATTTGGCAAGCAGTTTTTGTTGCAGGTAAAGCAGTGTTTCCAAATTGAAGATCTAGAAAAGGTTCCAACATTAAGGATTTTCACCTTAGCCTTATCTAGACTTTGTTGAAAATTCTCATACCGCCTCGCTTGGGCTCAAGCTTATGTAAACAAGGATTTGAATAAGTCCTTCTGTAAAAATTGTAATAAGGCAAGTCATGTATCTGTAAATGAGGGAATGCCCTCATTTTTATAGTCATTGTATTCTGTATTTGGACTTCGGTCCCGGGCAAGATTGGAGGTTTTCTTCTCCATTCTTTCCTACCAGTGCAAGCAGGAATGGAGAAACTTTTATGTAAAATTTATAAATTAATAAAATTATTTGCCTTCAGCCTTTTACCGATCAAAAAAAAATAAAAAAAATTCCTTTTTAATTCATTGAATTATACAACTTTTAAATATATTTAGTTATGATTGAAATTTGTTTAGATGGGTAGGTGTTATAAACTAGATGGTGAACTATGAAATCTTTTATCATACTTTTGGTTCTTTTGGTTTGATATCATTTTAGATTAGAATGTATAATTTTTTTTATCAATTACTGATTTAGGGGGATGAATCAATCTATGATATTATAATATCTTTTGATTTTAAATATTTAACTTTAATCTTTTAGTTATATTGAAATATACCACCATAATTTATGTGATTTTAGAATATGATCTCATTTCACCCATTTTATTTAAAATTTTTATTTTTATACATTATTAAAAAGCATACAACTTTTTTTTTTCATTTAGTTTTTCTTGAATATATTCATTCAAAAAATATTAGTTTTAGAATTTTTATTGAATTAAAAAGAAAACAACAATAAGAATTTTGTGTTACATAACCATTAATACGATACTTTTATTCTAATATAAACAATTGAAAGTATACATTATACTAATAATTGGTTAAAATTATAATAAAAAACTAATAGTCTTCTTATGTCAACATTAAAACACATATTTTGGCTCCTAAAAGGCATCTCACACAACTTTTTCTTAATCACCAAAGTTTTAGAAGTAATCTAATTAAAAGATTTGACTATGGCCGACATTTTTAGTGTCATTAATTCTTGCCAATACTTAATCAATATAATCTAAAAGACACTAAAATAAAATGTGAGATATAATTTTTTTAATTAATGTTATCATCCTTTAGCTATAAAATAACAATCAAATATCTAAATTGTATTCTATTCTTTTTTTATTCATTGTAAAAGGTTTTACATGCAACCACTAATACGACAATGGTATTTCTTTTGCTCCGTGGGATTTTACAAAGGGAAATTTGATTTTTTTTTAAACATTGCCCAAGGTCCTCATAATTCTGACGACAACAGGCATAACTTAATACAAAAAGGGTAATGTGTTCTCATTTTCCCACCCTTGCAAGTTCAAGAGCACAACCCATTTCTTTCCCAAAAATGGAACCCATAAAACATTTCCTTTCTATAACCCAGAAAGCTAAGCTATGATTTGCACTTTTCAATCTCTATTTGTCTGCCAATGTTGAATGTGGAGGGTTGGTTGCATTTTTTGGATATTTGAAGGCTTTTGTGTTGGAGGAGCTCTCAATCACTAGAGGGACCATCAAAACATGTTTTGTACTAGTGAGGACCACTCAGAATAGATTAAGAGTTCCATATTAAGCAACTCCTCAAATCTCAACAGGTAATTACTTTGAATACCTTAGTCATTATATATTGTTTCTTAGTTTTGAGTGAATAAATACGAGAGAAAGTTCACATTATTGAGTTAAGAATGTAATTTAGGGTTCACAATGTTTACAATAGTGCTTGTAAACTTTGTTTAAATAATGTAATTTAGTTTCCCTAGGTAAATTTATTCCCAAAAACCCTAGTCAACTTAGTAGAAACAAAGTTGGGAAGATTTGGGGTTAGCACATACGTTAGATTTAAAAGAATTACATTTTTAACACTCTTCATATACACTAACTAAGGGTTTTACCAGTTAATACAGAAATAACTGTATTTCCAATCAAACTAATAAAAACACTTGACATAGAAACTGATAATGTTGTAAATTCAACTTCCTAGCATATCAAATCAGCGGGTCTTCAATTGGGCAACATTTATACTATGAATAAACGATGTGAATAGAGTATTATAACTGAAAAAATATAGAAAAATGCAGAGAATTCAAAATTTTATAGATCATGGATTGATTATATCAACCTCTTCTCTTATTCTCGAGCTTTTACAGAATTTTTAAAAGTTGTTGCAACATCATAAACCAACAACCATCCCAAAACTATGTTTGCAACGAACTGTAATCAAATTTAACTGACTTATACAGTTTGACCCATTACTTAGCAACTGAATAATGCATCAAATGTTTTCTAGTTGACAACTTAAGCTGTCAACTTGAAAACTATGTATATAATTCCCTTGTTACATTGTCTGAATGACCTTACTAACATTTTCATCCTTAAAACCCTTAAACCCATTAATTGACTATGAGACCCCATTAATCTAGGCACTAGCCCTGATGGGTCACCTTGACTCAACTTGTATTTTAATGCCTTTCAATGCCCAATTAAATCCATCTATACTATGTCTGTGTAAATATTATACCTACAAATCTGCAACACAACACTTAAATATGTCCTTAAATCAATGGTTAATAACATCAAAATTAATTGAAAAACATAGTAAACCAGTTAAAATTGATATATCGCTACCTAGATAGAAAGAGTTTGATCTATTTAAAATATTACTCTCAGAATATGCATTAGATTAGTGATAATTCAATGCTAAAATGGAAGATTTTAACAAGAATGACCTTAGAATGCATCTAAAGTGATCACAGTAAGCTTAATGCAATTGAATCAAGTATGAAAATGAAAGCATTTACTAAGCATCTAAATTCAATTCAACAACATAAGTCTAATTCAAAATTCTAAAGTTGTGGGATAATTTGAGCTCAAAATTTACTCATTTTAAAGAAAACGAGGTGAAATGAGTGGTTGAGATTGTTTCTTGGTGAGTGATGATGATTACTCCTTCCTTGATCAATGTCAGGTGATCCATGTGTGTCAAATCCCATTAGTTCATAGGTGATTTTGTCCTTTAGTGGTGAGTTGTAATTTAAAAGCATTTATTAATTATTTTTAATTAATTACCTTAGCCAAGGGATTTAATGAGGTTTATTTAATTATAAGTCAAGGTAATCAATTAAAATTAGTGATATATTTAGTCATATTAATGATTTTTTTGAGGGATTTCAATGACTTTAGAGAATTATTCTAATAATCAAATAATCAGATTGACAAAATTAGGAGGAATATCTGTAATTAGGGAAAAAGTGGGTCTCGAGTTAGAGAAGCCAAATTTAGGTTGGTTACATTTGCCCCTATTTGATCTGATGTGTGATCAATGCAATGATTCAAAGAACGTTTGATGTTTGACTTTAGAAAATAGTTTGAAGATAGAGAGATGATTGAAAATTCCAAGCTTGATTGAACAAAATTTTAGAGATGATACCAATCTTGAACTTGATTGAACTAAGCCTGATAGAACCATATTTAAACTTGATCGAATAAAGGTCAATTTGAAGAGAGCATTTTCAAACTTAACTGAACTATAACTGATAATACTTACTCTGACCTTGAATGAACAAAGCTCAGTAAGAATCCATTCAACAATTTGATGCGATCAAGCTAAATACTTGATAGATTGATCTAAAATGGTTAGGAAACCATAGGCATAGATAACTGAACTGATGTGATTATTCAATACTCCCAACTTGATTGAATAAAAATGTCATGCCCCAATTCATTTCATGAAGAATTCAGTTTGATAAAGATTCTGTTTTGGAATCTCTGATTGCTGTGAAGTGCGAAACTGATTGATTTTAGGTATGATCATGCCCCCTCAGGAACAAAATCGAAACAAATCTCACATTGAATAATTTAAATGCATGAGAAATTGATGTAAAACATTATTGGATTAACAAGAACCACTTATGAGACGAATTAGAGTGAAGATGTGTTGAAGAGAAAACAATTTAACCAAGTTTGACTATCTTTCGATCAATATGTGAGTAATTGTAAATGATGTTAGACCAAGATTTTGATGATATAACATGTATCATGTAATGTAGGATGCTTTGGAAAGCTTTGCGTAATGTTTCTCAATATTTTGATAAATTCTGAATTTGTCTATAGGATGTGTGTAACTCTTCAAAAATTATTAATGCGTTAAAAAATCATGATTTATGCCTATTTGATTGTGTTCTCGGTAGATATGATGAGAAACTGGGAGTGTTAGGACAATCTACCTAGTGTATTTTAGGTCAAAAATATCCCAGGGGGTTAAAATAGACCAAAAGTTAAATTTACCCATTAATTTTCAATTTTTACCATAGTAATATCTTGACCTCTAAAGAGAAGATGGTGGTCCCTTTGGAGAAGCATCAATTTCAACTTAGCTATCATCACTATAGAGCCAAAAATTATGCTCCCCTAGTGAGTACATTGAGACCTTTCATTTTATGCCTTTCATCAAAAATTTTATCCCATTTTGCACAAGCTATAGGCCTTATAGTGTAAGCTCACATCCAAGATTCCGAATCACATCCTGTCAAACCAGTGTCGCATCTGGGGATCCTAAAAATCCTAGATCGCATCCCATTGAAATAAGATCACACCCTGTGATCATCAGAGTGTTGGATCTTCTCAAGTTTCCCCTTATGGAAAGACAAATATCTAGCATTGCATCCTATGAAAATAGGATTGCACCCCGTTTGGAGAGTCACATGCTATTAGAATAGGATCACATCCGATTGGAATAGTATCACATACCGTTGAAGTGTAGTATCTTGTTAGAACATGGTCGCATTTGGTAAAAATTTGTCGTATTTCTATGTTTGGAGTAAATTGCTAAATTTTCCTTGTTGTTCTGGTCATAAAGATATATCTATTTGATCTTTTAGCGGTTTCTATAGGCTAACTTGATCTAAAAATTGATGTCCTTGCTTCATGTCTTGCAGACTGGATTTGGTGTTGTATCCTTCTGATCTTTGAGGCATCTCCATATTTTGGCCCTATCAAAGTAGCTGACTGATGATGAGCGACCCCTTGTATCCTGCTATGAATAGGTAGTTTTTTGGATTTACCCAATATTAGGGTAAATCGAAGGTTGTTGACTGTTCTTGCCAAGAGATGGCACTTAGAGCACAATACCTTCCACCTGTCGACAGTTGAGATCATTGTAACACCAGAGAATGTGTGCTAATTCATGCACATACTAGTTATGGGATGAAATGTTTATTATGATTCTCAATTTTCCATAGCTATTGCACACTCTCAAAGGTTCTTTGTGTATCCTTTGATTGCTTGTCGATACCTGATGTAAAACTACATGTTATCCCACTATGAGAGACTTATTGTATATCTATCCAGATTGATAAGGGGATACTTATGTCAGATCATGGTCATCTTGAATTCATGTGTGGTTGGGCTAGCATGCTTGATGAGATGATTGGTTCTATAGGCAACTTTGGTTGGGGTATCTGTATTTTTTCCCATTTATACAAAGAGATGCATAAGATCATATATGAGTCCTCAAGGAGTATGACAGTTGGCATTTTGATGCTACATATTTGGACTTGGGTACATATCCAAGTGACATGACTGATAGTTAAGAGATAGAGAGATCCTGACAATCCTTACATTTATATGTATTTAGGACATATCTAGGAGCCCGACCTGGGTAAGCTATAATACTAGCAATGTCTTCTGGATGATGTCACTGAGGTCGAGTGGTGAACATATCTAGATTGTGAGAAGTGTGCTATAGATAAGTGGCAAAAGTTATATTTATTTTAGAGAAGGTACCTCGTTAGTCACACTAGGTATATTGTGGAGCGATTCATTCTTACTCATGTATTTAGATAATATAGTAGGGTAGAGGGTATACAATAGGATTAGACCATCTATGCCTATATTAGAGATGAGGAGGCACTGTGGGGAGCTCTATTGGTATAGGAGGCTACACTTCATGAGATCACATAGATGGTTATGGTAAGTTGGCATTATTTGCCACATATTGCAACTAGGGGGATCACTAATGAGTATAGAGACTATCGAGACCAACCCCAATTTCCATGGTTCAAAACCCCTAAGGAGGTGGCACCATAGATGGAGAAGGCCTTAGACTATGATCCTAATGATGATGGTCTTGTGGGTGGCCAGGGAGAGGAGATAGGGGCGACAAAGATGGAGGGAGGGATGAAGGCAAAGTCGATAGTGCTATAGGGAACATAGGTGGTAGGAGCCCTCCTAGAGATAGACAATAAAGACATGGTTGAGAGAATAGGGGAGATGATGGTGATGACTGGGGTGGTGGCTGAGAGGAGGGAATGTGCATCCAAGTGAGAGTTATTCCTCCGTGTTGGGATCCAGGATCATGACTTACTAGGAAGAAATAATAGAAAAGGCCATCAAGTCAACGAAAGAGTGGGAAGAGTAGTGGGAGTGGTATACCTCCTCATTTAGATCCTCATAGAGATAGGGGAAAATATGTAGACCCTTGGTCATAGTGTGAGAGGTAGAGAGAAAAGCGAAGAGCTTAGATTACTACCTTGGATGCATTGCTAGCACACATGGATAGGCAACTTCAGACACTGAGAGCGTAGTGAGATCATCAACTAGATGCACTCAAAGAAGAGAGGTATAAGAAGGGGGGTAGATTGAAAGCTGAGGGAGATCATTAGGCTTGTACTACCACATATCAAGGAAAGAGGGAATCTTATTATTTTGTGTTATATTGTGCAATCATTCCTGCACCAAAGAGAGCTCCTTTCTATTCTACCATTTCTCAATAGTCAGAGGGACCTATGCCACCATCACTTATGATAGGTGCAGATGTTCCCCCTCTGCTTGATTGTGACTAGGATGAGGGTGAGAGTCAATCATGAGACTTTCCATCATACTGATTCTTTGTATATTGATCTAGTAGTGATCTTCTTATATATACTTCACAATTCTTGATACATTCTCCTTGTTGCCTATGTTACCTATTTCACCATTTAATGATGGTTAAACAGTATGTAGCTTGCAATAACATTATCACACTCGACCATTGGATCTGATCTTGATATGATCAGATGTGATTTTCTTTGACTTAAGTCAAGCAGGGACCCATATGACACATGATGATCATTTGTGGTTCCATGATAAATAAAGAATCTATGTGGACATTGGGCATGAATTTTCAAACATCGATAGCTCTGCTCAACTATTTCTATCTCTATGGGGTTGATACATGTGTGGTTCACCACCGTGCAATGGATGGAAGATCACCCATTTCTTCACTGTGCCATCACATGATAGGTAGACAAAGGGTAAGTCTATGACCATGTGGCTATGAAATTTGCATTTTAACTTTGATGTTTTTAACTTTAGATCCGTATAAAAGGGGAAATAAGGAAAATCGGTAGTAGACATGATCATGGATCATTTTATGCATTTAAAAAAAGGACTATAAACTAAAAGATATTCATAAAAATCATAATGTGTAAATAAAAGTGCAATAGAGGATATATAAATAAGTGAATGAAATACACTTCCCTTATTTACTAATAACACAAAACAATATGCAAATATGGGTTCCACCAGTGGCTCTTTCTGGGGATGTGTGTTTATACCAGAATGCAGCAAGATCCAAGCTATCTCTGGAATAGCAAACGGTTATAAAAACACAAGAATATAATACATATTGCATAGATAAGGGAAACAAAACCTCCATGTTGTTGTCTTTAAGAGAAAAAAAGTTTAAGATATTGACCTTGTACAGGTAGCTCATGATGGTAACCTTCCAAATCCTACAAGAGATAAGAATTCTCACATTCATTTCCAATAATAACAAAAGTTTCTACCCATAAAGCATCAAAATTTCCATGTTTGCCTTTGTCTTTATCTTTCACATTCCATCTCAAAACTAGATCTCCTTATTGAAACTTCCTTTCTGTAGCCTTTTTATCAAACAAGACCTTCACTCTTTGTTGTAATTCATGATTTCTCTCATAAGCCTGATTTCTTATTTCATCCAATTTTGCAATCTATTGCAATCTATCTTCCATGAAATCCACCTCTTCACATTGTTCTTTATTTACAAACGTGTATACTGGTAACAAGTTATTTATTGGTAAGTGAGCTTTATTCCCATAGACAAGTTCATGTGGGGAATATCAAGTAAAAATTTTAATTGTAATTATGTCTGCCCAAAGTGCAAGTGGTAACTTTGAATCCCATGATCTTTTGTTGTTATCCAATATCCTTTTGATAATCTTCATTATATTTTTGTTTCTAGATTCTGCTTGGCCCCATTTCCTTGAGGTTGATAAGCAGGTGAATAAGAAATCTTTATTCCATATTTCTCATGAAAATCAATGAACTTTGTAGATGTGAAACACATAGCATTATCATAGACCATCTTCTAAGGAACACCAAATATTGTCAATATCCTTTCAGTAAGGAATTTGATTACCACCTTACTAGTAGCTTTTCTAGTCGGTATGGCTTTCACCCACTTAGTGAAGTAATCAGTGGCTAGAAAAAACCATTTATGTCCACCACTAGATGTATCACTGATTTCACCTATGAAATCTATTCCCCACATTTGGAATGGTTCTTTAGTAGACATAGGGTTAAGTCTTAATGCACCATTATATTTGAGTTTTCTTGAAAAATTCTCACATGCTTCACATCTCTTAACATATTCATGGAAGTATTTAAATATGCAAGGCCAATAGTTTCCTGAATTCAATATCTTGTGTGCAGTGTTTTTTGCTAAAAAGTGTCCCCCACATGCTCCATCATGGAAATCCTTAAAAACCTTTTTAGTTTGATATGTATCTAGACACAAAGAAGTATACCATCCCTATTTTTCTAGTACAGGTCTCCTTGCATCAAGATATATTTAGATGCTTGCAATTTTACTATCCTCTTCTGACTATCTATAAGGTTTTTAGGACATCTCCTGTGTTTTAAAAAAAATTACTATGTTAGTGTACCAAGAGCATCTTTCAATACTTGTCAGAGTTTCACTTAGATCGATCTGATTTACCTATAATACATCCATATTTGATTCTGTCACAATTCTTGCTAATCCTTGATTTCTAATAATCTTAGTGATCTAAATTTCTATATCAAATTTTTGAATTTGATTCACCCACCTACATCTTCTCGCAGCGACCTCTAACATCCTAAATATATCCTTTATTACTTCAATAGGGACATAGGCTATCACTTTTTCTCCTACCAAATAAGGCCTAAAAGAATTTACTGCATTTACAAGTTTATAATCTTGTTTCTCATTAATATCATAATTTAACTCAAAGGCTGAAAGGTTTTACTAAAGAATTCTATTGGTTGTTCATGTCCTTGATTATTCTTTTGTAATAAGACAACAACAATAGTGTGATATGATGCAAAGGATAATAATTGAAATGGCTTAGTATAATTTGGGGACTTGAGGATAGGAGCTTCCTTAATTGCCTTTTTAATCTTTACAAACTCTTCCAAATATTCATTTGTCCATTTCATGTCTGCACTCTTTTTCAACATCACAACAATTGGTTTAATTATTTCTGAAAAATTTGGAACAAATCTCCTCACAAAGTTTATTTGTCAGAAGAAGGATTGGATCTTTTTAACACTCTTAGGAACCTCAATTTTATCAATTTCTGCAACCCTCTCTTGGTATATTATTATTCCATCTTTGGATACAATATTCCCTAATAAGTTTCCTTCAGCTACTGCAAAATGGCATTTCTTTGGGTTCAAAGATATCCCATATTCAAGGGCTCTTTGAAAAATATACTCCAAGTGTCCACAATGATCCTCTACCTTTTTGAAGTAAGTAGTTAGGTCATCTTGATATACCACCATAATTATATCAATCAAATCCTCAAAGGCCACATCCATTTCTCTTTGGAAAGTAGCTCCTGCATTAGGGTATGTGCAGGATCATGGTATGCCAAAAAATGGTGATGTTAAAAAGAAGTCTTGATTGGTAGACTGATTGAAAAATAGATATAAATTTCAAATGGTATATAATTCTTTAAATCTGAAACATATGTCACATTCTATGCTTCACCTATTACAACAAAAAAAACAAAAAAAATTCAATTTGATGAACTTTAGACTAAGTTAAGGTGGTCACACACGAGAGTTTTTATATTCTGGAAAAGTTGTAGAAGAAAAATCCTAATTAATTATTTACTTTTCAACAAATTAAAAACAAATATGCATCACATCCAGACATTAATATATTACTTATATCTAGAATCTAGTAAAAAAATATTATCATTTGATTGTGTTTAAGGTGGTCAGACAAACGCCTACTTCTTATCTTTTTAGTCCTGATTGATAGACTAATTGAAAATTAGCTATAACTTTCAAATAGTATAACATTTTTGAAATAAAAAATATGATTCACATTCTATTATTTTCCTACTACAATTAAAAACTAAAAAAAATTCAATTTAATGAATTTTAGACTAAGTTAAGGCAGTCAGACACGAGATTTTTTATATTCTGGAAAAGTTGTAGTAGAAAAATCATAATTAATTATTTACATGGAAATAAATTACAAAAAAATATGGGTCACATCCGAACATGAGTGTACTATTTATATCTAGAATCTTTTAAAAAAATATTATCATTTGATTGTGTTTAAGGTGGTCAGACATACACCTTCTTCTTATCTTTTTCCTGAAATTTTCATACTACTGCATTGAAATTTGACATTTCACCATATAGAATATTTTTCTTTTTAAATAAGGGATTGAAGCCTAGAAACTAGATTCAATTTTCTACAGATTCTCTTCTTACACATTTTTTATATAAGATTGATAACTTGTCCAAATTTTTACGTCAACTTTCCTAACCCTGGTTTTCTAAATTTTCATTGCCACTTAAGGCCTAGTTTGGCATACCATGATCCCGCACATACCTATTAGTGAGTTCAAAAGGCATTCTATAATATACATAAGCACCCCAAGGTGTAGTAAATGTTGTCTTGTACTGTTCCTCTTTCTTTACCTTCACCTTTGTATACCCTAAGAATCCATCCATCATTGATAATAATTCATTCCATGTGATCTTTTGTAATAATGCTTCTATGTTAGGCAATGCATAATTGTCCTTTAATGATGATATGTTTAGGTTCATGAAATCTACACAAAGTCTGAAATCTACCAAATTTTAAACCCATGTTGAGTGCCTAATTGGCTTTATTATACCAACATCCCTCATCTTAATTAACTCATCTTTCATTTTGGGAGCTAAAGTAGGTTTTATTGGTATTTTCCTTTGACTGAATGGTTTTGCATTAGCCTTCAATGGTATCTCATAATTAAAAAGGTCATTTCAGTAAGCTTTAAGGTCATCATAGGACCAAGAAAATACATGCCTATATTTAATCAATAATTTGATGATATATGTTCTGATCTTGGGGGTTAAACTTTTATGTACAAATACTTCCTTTGGAGTTTATTCATTTTCCAAGCTTATTCTTTCTACTTCATCCATTGTGACATTGGTGTTTTTCTTGTTCATTTTTTAATCTTTATTGTCAAACAGTCTCTCCATTGCTACAAGTCCCTTTGGAACCTTATTGGTTTTAAGTTGAATGACCTCCTTTCCAAACAACACTTCTTTCCCATACTCTATCTCAACACGAGAATTCAATTTTATCAATTGATCTTCATAATCTTGTTCACATGCTAAAAATCTGATTACATCCCTGTCATCATCAAAGATTTATCAGTTGTTGATGTTATCAGGTATAGCAGACCTAGTTTTAACCTTGAATTGAACTATGTCTTCACAAGGGATGTCATTATTCTTCAATGCCAAATTAGCCAAAAAATCTGCAAGGATATTTTATGATCTATCCATCCAGTTAATAGAAAAATCATCAAAACATTCGATAGAATCTCATACTTCATTTATATATCTTTTAAGATGAGGCTTCTTAGCAAAAAATTTACTTTTAACTTGAGAAATAATTAATTCAAAATCCCCAAAGACACTTAAACATTTTATTCCATGCTTACTAGCAATCCTCAAACCAAGAAGTAGAGTTGTATACTCTGCAACACTGTTAGTACATTCAAAATCTAGTGAAAATGAATATTTAAATATTTTTTTATCAGGGGAAAATGAAATGACACAATCTCCATTACCATTCCTGAAGCAAGCGGCATTAAAATACATTTTCAAAATTGTATTTTTACTTACTTCACATTGTAACTCAATAGCTTTAGTATTATGCATTGCATTTTTTGAAATACTTACCTGAAAGTTATCCATATCAGAATGAAAAAAATGTGTAACCATGATTGGATCCACATCCTTAATAATGTATGGACTTTGAGTCTCCCTGTCAATTATTACATCCCTGCCATTCACTAGAATAGAAGCATTAGAAATATCTAATTGAATACTACCTGCTACTAAGCAAGACCATTGTCTAGATACTAGCATTCCATAATTGGAAGGGACTTCAACCACATTAATATCCATTTTATAAGACATTTCAGGACATGTAGGAAATTTAAATTCAACATTCCTCATTATGCCTACAAGAGGAACATATCTATTATACATAGCATAACATCTACCAAATTTGGTATCAACATTCATTCCTAATTCGTTCATTACATCATTAGGAATAATATTTACTACTGCACCAGAGTCTATCATATGATTCTTTACCAATCTATTTTTTATCAATAGAGTAAGATAGAAAGGATCAATTTGATTTCCATTTTTGTTTAAAGTAGTTCCTAGATAAATAGTTGGAGGATCATTTACTTCTTGTTTAAGATATTCCTTATTACCTACATTAGACAATAATTTCATGGCTTCACTTTTACATTCAGGTATTTTAACTATTTCAAGCAAAGGAATAGATATTTTAACTTGAGATAATGCATTAGACATGAAAGAACATTCAATGGGAAGAGATTTACTAACCACATTTTCTCTTAATATTGTTGGAAAGTCTTGAGGTTCTAGCTTTATATCTTGAGTAATGTTTTTGTGCTTCATCCTCTTTGGATCACTTCCTTGGTCAGGTTTCCTTCTGTCTATATTTACTGTTCTATTCGTTAACTTGTAATTACTTCTTGCTTCTTCCACTGCAACTATTGTGTATGCTCTCTTCTCCTCTTTTGTTAATTATATTAATCTTGGAGTACTCTCCTCATAATCCTCATATAGGTATACTCTATTTAGGTCATTCTTGCAGTTGTATTCATTTGAAGAGTTATAATCATCATATCCCCACATAGGATATGTACTTGATAAATTATTTACTATGGGTTGCTTATTATCATTCTGATCTTCATCCTCTTTCCATCTTTGGGAAACAACACAATGTTCATAAGAATGTGGTACTATGTAGGCCTCACACCAAGGATATCTTTCCACAAAATGGTTATTTTTCCTCAATGGATCAGGTGTATGTAATTCTTTGTTCACTAGTTTCTGATCCTTCCATTCTGTGTTATAAAGCATATCCTACAACCTATATATGTCATTTTTGTATGGTACCCCATTATTTTGGTTGTATTTAAAATTGTCTTTTCCATTATTCATTTGGAGGCCTTTCACCATATTCATAAGCTTATATAATCTATCTTCTTCATTGTGTTTCTTTGGCTCTTTTATATTAAACAGTTGAGTTTCCTCACTCTTAGTAACTATACCATATGCCTTCCTATCATTTTCAATGGCTATGGAAATCTTGACAGAATGTGCTAAAGGAGAAGGCTTATGAGATCTAATTTCATAATTTTTCTTGCTATCAAAAGAACCCATGTAGAAATTTATCAGTTAAGAATCAATAGGTTGAACATCCCTTGGAATTATATTTAGAACCTTGATGAATCTTTTGTTTAATTCAGCCACATATTCGTTCTGATTTTTTTTCATTCTTGTCAACTCGTGTGAGGAAAAAGAAGTGTCATTGTTATCACCGAATTGTTCTGTGAATTGATTAACACATTCATCCCAAATAGATATGGATCTATCTAGAAAGCTTCTAAACCATTTTGCTACATCTTCTATGAGAGATAAAAAAAAAATTTCATGTATACATCCTCATTGAATTCATCAAGCTCTTAGATAACATTCTTCAAATTTACACAATGCACCTTAGTTGATTCTGACCCATTCCCTGAAAACTTTGGAATTGCACTTCTTAATTCATTTTTTATGTCATTAGGATATCCCCTTATTCCATCGAAATCTAATTGTCTGTATATGTCAGAAACCATTGGGGCTCTATAGTATTTCCTATTTTTATTAATGGCTCCATGTCTTTGATTCTGGTAATTTTCATTCTGGAATCTTTGATTATTTCTTGGTCCAAAATTTGAGTTGATATTATAATCTCTTGGGCCATAATTTTGATCCCTATTATTGTGATATTGATTATACATTACTCCATTATTTTGATGTTCTTTCTATTCATCTTGGCTATATGCGTTAGGATTCATTCTATTATTATGTTTATGAAGTTCTCCATTGTTCCATTATCCCCAATGATCTCTTCTTTCCCAATCATTGCCATTTTCCTCAAGTCTTCCTCTATTACTTGGTTTGAACAAGGGATTGGTATGATCACTATTAAAAACATGCCCATTGTTCTTACTATGAGGAGGATTGTATAACCCATTACTATCATCCTTGCGCATTTCTTTATTTCTTGGTGATCTAATTATGCTTCTCCATATTCTCATTTTCCTTAGTATCTCATCTGGCTGCCTCTTAAGAGCCATGACCATTTCATCATCTTTTGATCCCGCATTGGCCATTTCACAAAATATAGCATCCCATTTGTTCATTCTCTTTTCCCTTTTAGTCATTTCATGATTCAGATCATGTTGAGACTCATGATTTCCTCTGTCACCTTGGAAAAAAGGATTACAATTTTCATCGTTGTCCTCATTGCTATGATGTCTTGAGTTAGGGAATTTCTCACAAGAAAACTCTTAATCATCCTTATCAGGGTATATCATACATGGTACATACAAAATCTTTACACTTGAATTCCTTCCTTTCCTTAGGCTTATGTCTAATTCAAGTTGATTTGCATGCAAGGATCTTCTTCCCCACATGAAAATTCTTAATAACAAAATAATGTGACAAAATTTATCACCACTTCAAATCTGTAGAGTCACCACATTCTTCCTAGAAGGAAATACTTGTCATCTTCTAGATTATTTTCTTCCAGTAGAGCCTAACCTTCATTACAAAAAACTCAAAAAAATATTCTTAATGATAACTCCCCAGCAGAGTCGCCAATCTATTGGTGCCAAAATTGAAAGATTGGATTTCCTATGGATTTTTCCAATCCAATGATGGGAAACCCGAGTGATTTTCAAATTGACAAGGTTTTAACCAATTCAAGTTTCAACCTTCCACAATTTTGGTTCTGTAGAACCAAGGCTGGTAGGCCTATACCCTAGAACTATTTCCCAAATCTTAAGGGCTTTTTAGAGAAGATAATATGTGTTCCAAACTTATTTCTCTCATAGTATGGAAAAGAACCACTCAGATCCTTAAACTAGGAGCAATGTACTACCAAGTATTAAATGTAATGCTACAAATATTAAAGGAAATGTTGATGGATACAAAATATAAATTGAATAGAAGAGATGACTATAATATCTCAAAACTATAAAGAATGAACTAGTGACCATAATCCAATAACCAAGAGAGATGAGTGCCTTAATCAACCA
The DNA here is from genome assembly GCA_018584345.1 of Thuja plicata. Lineage (NCBI taxonomy): Eukaryota > Viridiplantae > Streptophyta > Pinopsida > Cupressales > Cupressaceae > Thuja > Thuja plicata. The sequence goes on from MU225132.1 coordinate 2,784,497, forward strand.
CAGGCAATAGATTCAAGGAGATTCAAAAATTATGTTCAACCTCAGAGAGAGTTTTATAGGAAAACCTATCACTTCGAAGGTTTGATGAAATGAACATGCAACCTTGAAACAAGTTCAAAGATATTTCAGAAGGATATGACTGATGAACTATAACTGATTGAATATTTGAAGATGTTAAGTTGATTATCATGCTTCAATATTAAATCATATAATGTATTGTATTGTCATTGATTTCAACTTGACTCTTCTAGCTGCTTCTTAAGGGCCATGACCATTTCATCATCTTTTGATCCTGCATTGGCCATTTCAAAAAATATAGCATCCCATTTGTTAATTCTTTTTTCCCTTTTAGTCATTTCATGATTCAGATCATGTTGAGACTCATGATTTCCTCTGTCACCTTGGAAAAAAGGATTACAATTTTTATGGTTGTCCCCATCGCTATGATGTCTTGAGTTAGGGAATTGTTCACAAGAAAACTCTTGATCATCCTTAATAGGGTATATCATACATGGTACATATGGAATCTTTACACTTGAATTCCTTCCTTTCCTTAGGCTTAAGTCTAATTCAAGTTGATTTTCATGCAAGGATCTTCTTCCCCACATGAAAATTCTTAATAACAAAATAATGTGACCAAATTTATCACCACTTCAAATCTGTAGAGTCACCACCTTCTTCCTAGAAGGAAATACTTATCATCTTCTAGACTCTTTTCTTCCAGTAGAGCCTAACCTCTATTACTAAAAACTCAAAAAAATATTCTTAATGATAACTCCCTAGTAGAGTCGCCAATCTATTGGTGCCAAAATCGAAAGATTGGATTTCCTATGGATTTTTCCAATCCAATGATGGGAAACCCGAGTGACTTTCAAATTGACAAGGTTTTAACCAATTCAAGTTTCAACCTTCCACAATTTTGGCTCTGTAGAACCAAGGCTGGTAGGCCTATACCCTAGAATTATTTCCCAAATCTTAAGTTCTTTTTAGAGAAGATAATATCTGTTCCAAACTTCTTTCTCTCATAGTATGGAAAAAAACCACTCAGATCCTTAAACTAGGAGCAATGTACTACCAAGTATTAAATGTAATGCTACAAATATTGAAGGAAATGTTTATGGATACAAAATATAAATTGAATAGAGGAGATGAATATAATATCTCAAAACAATAAAGAATGAACTAGTGACCATAATCCAATAACCAAGAGAGATGAGTGCCTTAATCAACCATGGGCAATAGAGTCAAGACGATTCCAAAATTATGTTCAACCTCAGAGAGAGTTTTATAGGAAAACCTATCACTTCGAAGGTTTTATGAAATGAACATGAAACCTTGAAACAAGTTTAGAGATATTTCAGAAGGATATGACTGATGAACTATAACTGATTGAATATTTGAAGATGTTAAGTTGATTATCATGCTTCAACATTAAATCATATAATGTATTGCATTGTCATTGATGTCAACTTGATATAATATGTATGGTCATGGACATTTTGCCAAAGACTTCAAAGAAATGATGAATCAAAGTCTATGCTATCAGTAATGCATATAAGTCAAGTATTCACAAAGTGACTGTATACACTGATGGAGTGCACACCCATGGTCAGAGTAAAAGAGAAAATTCACAGTGTTACTTGATGAGAAAATGCATAGCATTACCAACGAGCAAAGTCACAGTGTTTCCTGATGAGAAAAGCATAGTGTAACCTGAAGAACATAATTACAGTGTTGCCTGACAGAAAAGACAAGGATGGAGATCCTAATGACAAGTGAAGTCACACCGATGGAACAGTCAGTTATTACCGATGACTAACTGAACTTTGACTAAAAAATAGAGAGTTCAAAAATGACAAAAAGCTTAGCTATCAAGAGCTATAAATAGACTTAACTGATACTTATCATTTTTTTAATCAACCAGATAAAGCCGAGGATAAGTAATGGATTTAAATCTACTTTTCCCAGTTGGAAAGAAGATCTCTTTGAGATAAAACTAGATTTTTTCTTTAAATCTAATTGGCAAGAATTGTGGATCACGCCAAGAATCAAGAAATCCTAGAAATGGTGAATCATGTATATAAAGAGACAAACCTGATTCATTAAGAAGTGTGGGGTGAACAAGAGATGAGAGAATAGAAGCTGAAGATATTTTGAAGGAGAAGAAAGTCTTCATTAAGACCTGATCAACAAGCTGAGGAAAGAGATAGATTCTATAGAAACCGATGATCAGTGAGATATCATCATAGAGAAGAATAGTGTGGAGCAAAGGTATTGAATTGATTATATTGATCAGAGAGGTAATGCACTTACAATAGATCTGAAAATCTATAATTCAAGTTGTATGTGTGAACATATCACTTTAGTGTTTCAGTTTAACCATTGAAGCATCAAGTCTCTTAATCGAGTAGGACTTAAAAGTCTTTTGTAATTGAGATACATCCCAAGGAGTATCTAAAAGTTTGATCATAGAAAGTAGCATTGGATATGTCTGATACCTATTGACAAGCAAAGTGAGGTTTTGAGCAAGGATGGTAGTATTAGATGCTAGATACTAGGTGAAAAACTATCTTTTAAATCCTCTAACAAGGTCACACCTAATAGTGTGTTTGTAACCTTTAACATGGTTGGTTATTAGCCGAGCTCACTTCAGAAGAGTGAAAATTTGGGGTAGCAGTCCCAGTGGTTTTTCCCCTAATAGTGTTTTCACGCTAAAAATCCATGTGTTATGTGTTTATGTTTCAATACTTTACTATTTTACATTTCACATATGCAATTCTAGATTGATCGCTATACTCTAGAAATTTACGGTGTTTTAGTAAATGAAAGACTACTTATCGGTAAACATACAAAAGAAGGTTTTACAAAGCATTCCGGTAAGTAGTAAATTGTTATAAGTATTTTAAGACGTTCATCTTGTAGGACTGAGTATAACTAGAGGCTTAAAAGTGGTAATAAGTTTTAAAGGGTTGATTTAAGGATTAATTTTTGAGGCCACTGATTCACCCCCCCTCTCTCAATTACTATTAAAAATTGGTATCAGATCTTGTGTGCTTAGAAAGGAAGGTTTCAAGACCTAAGATAAATATCACAAGATGAATAGACAAGATGTGCCCAAGTTGATGTTCAAAGACAATTTTGCTTCATGGCAGAGCATAATAAGACTCCACTTATCATGTATTAGAAATGATGTTACTTAATACTTAGATACTGAATATGTGTTACCCACAGGAGCACCCACAGTTGAACAAATGAGAGAGGAGCATGAACATAACTACATGATGATAGAGCTTGCTTCCTCACTCTCCGATGTTGAATTTTAAGATGTCAAAACCTACAAGACTGCAAAGCAGATGTGGGACAAATTCATGCTTGTACATGGTGGTGAAAAGAATGTTTTGAGAGCCAAGGAAGAAAGCCTAAGAGAAAAGTTTTATGAACTCAAAATGAAAGAAGGTGAAAAAATCACATAATACAACACAAGAATCAAAGAGGTAGTCAATGTTATCCGAGGATTTGGAGGTGTACTAGAACAAGATACATTGGTAAGTAAAATTATAAGAACCTTACTACCTACTTATGCTATTAGAGCATTTTCCTTTCAAGAAATGAGAGCAGTAGCAAATAGCAATGCTACTCTAGACAATTTGATTGGAAGACTGATTTCATTTGAGATGAACAACTTTGATAATAGCGTCTTACCAAACATAGAGTCTACATTCAAATATTCTTTGAGAATAAGTAAATCAAGTCATAAACACACTATGAGAAAAGATAGTGACAGTGAAAGTGAAGAAGATCTTGATGAAATTGAAGCACTTATGGCTAGAGGAATGCAAAGAGGAAAAGGTAAATACAAAGGTAAATTACCACTTGTTTGTTTTAATTGTAAAGAGATTGGATGCTTTTCTGCAAGATGTCCTAACATAAGAAAAGATGACAGAAGTAATGATGTGTCATTTGAAAAGAAGTATGAAAGAGGTGATTACAGAAGAAACCAACAATTAGAAAGAAGAGATACCCGACACTACAAGGACAAAGGAAAGAAGGCCAATTACCTAGCTAAATGCAAATATGATGATACTGACACCAAATTTGATGAAGACACTGAGATGGTATTTGTGGTAGTAAAAGATGATTCAAATGGTGATGAATAAAGGTATGTAGAAATTGCACTCATATCTAAAGTTAGTAAAACTGATGTCTGGATCATAGATAGCGGCTGCACTCACCATATGGCCAGTGACAAGAAATTTTTTGAGACTTTTGAATACTATAATGGTGGTTCAGTAAGAATGGGTAATGCCACACCTTGTCTAGTTGAAGGTAGAGGAACTATAATGTTGAATAACCTGATAAAATGTGAAAATTCTTACTGGTAAAAGGATTGAATAATAATATATTGAGTGTTTCTCAGTTGAATAATTCAGGTCATAGAGTAGAATTTGAAAACAAGAAGGAAAAGATCTTCAATGAATCAGGAAATCTGATTGTTACTAGTGAGTAGACAAAAGGTAACTTATTCTATCTGAATGATACTAACACCAGTTTCTTAATGGATAGAAACAAAGATATATGGTTATGGCATAGAATATTGTGTCATGTAAACTTTGACAACATGATAAAGATAAGAAAAAAGAGAAATGTAAGAGGCTTACCGATGATGAACAAGCCTGACAATATCATGTGTAAGAATTGGATGACATGTAACTGATTGAATGTTTGATAATCTTAAGTTGAAGATGATGCAAGACATTAAAATAGTTAATGGTTTGTATTTTCATTGATGTCAACTTGATACCATCTGTATGGTCATATACATAATGCCAAAGAATTTAGAGAATAAATGGAACAGAGATTATGCTTTCAGCAATACATAAAATTCAAGTATTCCCTAAGTGACAGACAACACCGATGGAGTGCACACCATCGGTAAAGGAAAAGAAAAAGTCACAGTGATGCCCAACGAGTAGAAGACATTATTTCAAGATGAATAAAAATCCTATGATGCCCAACGGATGGAGATCCCAAAGCTAACTAGAGTTCCATCGACAGAACTGGCAGTTGTCACTAACGACTAATTACAGAGTTGACTGATAGAACAACGAGTTCAAAAAATGACAAAATATCTAGCTGGCAGAGCTTAAGGATAGACTTAACTGGTTTTTTAATTTTTTTTATTCACTTAGAGTTAAGTAATTTATTTAAAGAATATTTGTACAGCTGGCAAGAAGATAACTATGAGATAAATCAGGAGTTAAAGCCATAAATCAGATTGGCTGGATTATTTTTCATGCCAAGAATCAAAAATCAAGAATCAAGAATTAAGGAACATCATGTCTATATAAGAGAAAAGAATAATTCATTTCTGTAATGAAAAACAATCAAATACATAGAAGGGGAGTGAATAGAAAGAGGATGTTGAAGAGAAACTAGTGAAGGATAACTTCATACAGTCCTGATCAATCAAGCTGAAGGAGAGCTAAAGAATTCTGTAGACACCAACGAATAGTGAAGAATAGTATCACAGAGCAGAAAGTGTGGAGCACAAAGAATTAAATTGATACATTGATAAGAGAGGTATTGTACTTAAATAGATCTAAAAATCTTCAATTCAAGTTGCATTAGAAATAGGTCATAATGTTTCAGTTTAACCAATGAAGCATCAAGTCTCTTAACAGAGCAGGACTTAATCGTCTTCTATAATTGAGGTATATCCTAATAGATTACCAAAAAGGTTGAGTCATGAAAGTAGCATTGAATTTGAATAAAGCCTATTGACAGCCTAAGAAGAAGGTTGATTCAAGGGTGGTAGAAATATTTTCTTAAAGCCTATTAACAGTCTAAGAAGGAGGCTGATTCAAGGATGGTAGCAAAATACATGCCATATACTAAGTGACAACCTATGTATAAAATCCTCTAACAAGGTCTCACTTAATAGTGTGTTTGTAACCTTTAACAGGGTTGGCTCCTAACATGGCTCACTTCAAAAGAGTGAAAATTTGGGGTACCGGTCCCAGTGGTTTTTCCCTTAACAGGGTTTCCATGTTAAAATCCATATGTTATGTGTGTATGGTTTATTACTTTATTTTTTTACATTTCACATATGCATTTCTGGATTGATTGGTATACTCTACATATTTACTAAGTATCGGTAAATATTTTTACTACTTATTGGTTATCAAGGAGAATAAGGACAGACAAGGTAAACCAACAGACAGTCAAATATTATAAGTATTTTATGGTATGCATCTTGTAGGGACTTAATAATCTGAGGAGTATTGATTGGTGGTTAAAGATTAAAGGATAACTTTTTGAGGCCACTAATTCACCCCCCCACCCCCCCCTTAGTTATTACTAACAATTGGTATCAGAGCTTGTGTACTTAGAAGCAAGGTTTCAAGATC
>MU225132.1:2793220-2813002 GCA_018584345.1 Thuja plicata
TCAATGTTATGTCTTAAAGGATGATAGAAATGGAAAGCTTGACACCAAAAGTGATGAAGGTATTTTTCTGGGGTATTCTACCAAGAGAAAAGCTTTTAAATGTCTAATCAAGGCTTCTAAAAAAATATTTGAAAGTGCAAATGTGAAGATTGATGAATTTGCAGAAAAGAATGAGATGGAAAGCACAAAAGAACCAAAAGACTACAAAAAATTTGTGTAGTGTGAAGAACCCATAACTCTACCCAAGAAACCGTGCTTAATTCTAGAACAACAGAATGTTACAATCGACAGTCAGAATGTTGTTACCAATGGTCAGGATAATCATCAAGATAATGTACAAGGTAATGAAGATCAAGCTGATACACAAAGAGTTATACCTATACTTTCCAAATATGTAAGAAGGAACCATCTAGAGGACTAGATCATAGGAGATAAGAAAGCTGGTACAAGAACAAACAGTAAGTCTTTAAACTCAAATTGCTTAATTTGGGAGTTTGAGCCAAAATCTGTCAATGATGCACTAGATAATGAAGAATGGATAAGTGCTATGAATGATGAGATTGAACAGATTGAGAAGAACAAGACATGATCACTTGTGCCAAGACCAGATGACAAGAATGTCATTGGTACTAAATGGATATTCAAGAATAAGCTGAATGAGAATGGAGAAGTCACAAGGAACAAAGAAAGACTAGTATGCAAGGGGTATGCACAAGAGGAAGGTATAGACTATGGAGAAAATTTTGCACCCATTGCTAGGTTAGAAGGAGTAAGAATACTACTTTCTTATGCTGTATATAAAGGATTCAAAGTATATCAAATGGATGTCAAGTCAACATTCCTAAATGGAATACTTGAAGAAGAGGTATACATTGAGCAACTAGAAGGGTTTGTGGATCCAGACAAGAAGAACATGGTATGTAGACTTCACAAAGCATTGTATGTATTAAAAAAAGCTCCTAGAGCCTTTCATTCAATGACTTCATTCTTATCTAATAAGTATTGGATTCATAAGGACTAGTGAAAATAATAATCTTTATTTGAAAGAAGATACTGATGCTAACACTTTCATTGGTGAAATATTTTTTGATGACATCAAATTTGGAGGCAATGATGTGCTATGCAAATCATTTGCTGATGAAATGAGAGAAGATTTTGAGATGTCTATGTTTGGAGAGATCAATTTATTTCTTGGTCTACAGATCATTCAACAAAGTGAAGGTATTTTCATTACACAATCTAAATACATCAAAGAGGTCCTAAAAATATTCAAGATGGAAGATTCCAAACTTGTTGGAACACCGATAGCTACTGGATGTAAATTAAAAAAGGAAGAAAAGACAATAGTGGTAAATTAGACTTTGTATAGATCAATGATAGGAAAACTCATTTATGTTGTACACACTAGACCAGATATTGCATATGTTGTAGGAATTGTTGAGATATTTTCTACTAACCCCAAGGAATCACATATGAGTGCTGTGAAAATAATTCTAAGATATCTGAAGAATACTGAGGAATTTGGCTTATGGTATAGAAAAGAAGGAAAATTTGAACTAAAAGTGTTTACCGACATTGATTGGGCTGGAAATCTTGATGAATGGAAGAGCACAACTAGAGGAGCATTCTTTATGGGTGACAGACTTGTCACATGGATTAGCAAAAATCAAGGATGCATCTCTCAGTCTACTACAAAAGAAGAATATGTTGTTGTTGTTGCAAACTGCTCAAATATTGCATGGATCAAACAGTTGCTGGAAGGTATGCATTTGAAGATCTCAGAACCAGTGATAATCTATTGTGATAAAACAAGTGAAATAAACATTTTCAATAATTCAGTCATGCATGCAAAGAATAAACACATTGCCATCAAGTATCATTATTTAAGAGAACAAGTTCAAGAAAAAGAGGTGATACTTGAATATGTGCAATCAAAAGAACAATTGGCTCATATTTTCACCAAGCCACTGCCCAAGGATACATTTGAGTACTTGAGAAAGAGACTAGGGGTCAAACCCATGTCTACGAGTTAGTAAAGGACTAAAGGCTGCATCAGCCATTTATTATCAGAATATTATTCATGTTGATGCAAGCAAAAGATGAACTTTAAAGCTACATCTATATACAGAAAGGTATATATCAGAACCGAGCACCAGAGCATATTGTTGTATTGCTGATGGATAAGGGAAATTCAAGGAATATATTATGGATAGAAGAAAATAGTTTTTTGACATAAATGTCAGATAGATATTTATTTGGCATTGTTGTCAAAGGGAGAGAATGTATCCATATTATCATCAGAAACTATTCATTATCAAATTACTCCAAATAGGGAGAGATCATATCCATAGGGAGATAATTTGTATGAAGAAATCATATACAAAGGAATATTTGCTGACAAATTGATAGAGACATCAAACAAGAAGAACAGTTAAAAGAGATAAATTGACACAAAAAGAGAACACAACACATTAGAGGAAGAAACACAGAAAGCTACAAGAATCAAATCTAAGCTAACACAGAGCTTACCGGTGGTCAGACATTTTTATTGGTTATCAAAACAATGTGTTTGGTAATTTATGAATCTCAACAATTATATTTCATATTGTATTAGAAATAGCATAGTGTGATAATATAACATGTTGCCATCAATGCCAAAGGGAGAGAATGATGACATGTAACTGATTGAATATTTGATAATTTTAATTTGAAGATGAGGTAAGACATTAAAATAGTTAATGGTTTGTATTGTCATTGATGTCAACTTGATATCATCTGTACATTCATGTACATAATGCCAAAGACTTCAGAGAATCAATGGAATAGAGATTATGCTTTCAGCAATGCATACAAGTCAAGTATTCACTAAGTGACAGACAACAACGATAGAGTACACACCATTGGTAAAGGAAAAGAAAAAGTCACAGTGATTCCCGATGAGTAGAAGATAGTATTTCCTGAAGAAGCAAAATCCTATGATTCCCGACGGATGGAGATCCCAAAGCTAACTAGAGTTGTATCAACAAAACTGGCAGTTGTCACCGACGACTAACTGCAGAGTTGACCGACAGAATAGAGAGTTTAGAAAATGAAAAAATATCTAGCTGGGAGAGCTTAAGGATAGACTTAACTGGTTGTTTTATTTTTTTTATTCACCTAGAGTTAAGTAATTGATATAAAGAAGATTTTTACAGTTGGCAAGAATATAACTATGAGATAAATCAGGAGTTAAAGCCGTAAGTTAGATTGGCTGGATTGTTTTTCACGCCAAGAATCAAAAATCAAGAATCAAGAATTAAGAAACATCATGTCTATATAAGAGACAAGCATAATTCATTTCCATAATCACAAAAAATCAAATAGACAGAAGGGGAGTGAATAGAAAGAGGATGCTAAAGAGAAATTGGTGAAGGATAACTTCATACAGTCCTAATCAATCAAGCTAAAGGAGAGCTAAAGAATTCTGCAGACACCGATGAATAGTGAAGCACAACATCATAGAGAAGAAAGTGTAGAGCACAAAGAATTGAATTGATACATTGATTAGAGAGGTATTGTACTTAAATAGATCTAAAAATTTGCAATTCAAGTTGCATTAGAAATAAGTCATAATGTTTCAGTTTAACCATTGAAGCATCAAGTCTCTTAACAGAGCAAGACTTAATCATATTCTATAATTGAGGTATATCCTAACATATTGCCAAAAAGGTTGAGCCATGAAAGTAGCATTGAATTTGCATAAAGCTTATTGACAACCTAAGAAGAAGGTTGATTCAAGGATGGTAGCAAGATTTTCCTAAAGCTTATTGACAATCTAAGAAGGAGGTTGATTCAAGGATGGTAGAAAAATAGATGCCAGATACTATGTGACAACCTATGTATAAAATCCTCTAACAAGGTTGCATTTAACAGTGTGTTTGTAACCTTTAATAGGGTTGGCTCCTAACAGGTCTCACTTCAGAAGAGTGAAAATTTGGGGTACCGTTCCTAGTGGTTTTTCCCTTAACAGGGTTTCCACATTAAAATCCATGTGTTATGTGTGTATGGTTTATTACTTTATTGTTTTACATTTCACATATGCATTTCTGGATTGATTGGTATACTCTGCATATTTACTGAGCATTGGTAAATAGTTTTACTGCTTATCAGTTATCAAGGAGAATAAGGACAGACAAGGTAAACTGACAGACAATCAAATATTATAAGTATTTCATGGCATGCATCTTGTAGGGACTTAATAATCTGAGGTGTATTGATTGGTGGTTAAAGATTAAAGGATGAATTTTTGAGGCCATTGATTCACCCCCCCTCCTAGTTATTACTAACTGAATTGTCAAAAAGGTAAGTTGAAAATGTCTGGTTTCAAAAGAAAAACCCATACATCTGATGCCATTCTAGAATTAGTGCATACTTATATATGTGGACCTATGAGGACAACAAGTTATTATGGAGATAGATATTTTATTCTCTTTGTTGATGATTACTCTAGAATGATGACATTAATGTTTCTAAAAGATAAATCTAAAACATTCAAGAATTTTAAAAGGTACAAAGCAATGCTTGAAAAACAAAGTGGTAAAGAATTGAAATGCTTAAGATCAGATAGAGGAGGGGAATTTATTTCAAATGAATTCACTAAATTTTGTAATGAGCATGGAATTAAAAGATAGGTCTATGCACCGAGAGCACCACTCCAAAATGGAATTGTTGAAAGAAGGAATGGATCCATAGTTGATTGTGCTAGGACACTAATGATAGAGAAAGACATCACCCAAATCTTCTTGAGGGAAGTTGTCAGTACTGTTGTTTACACATTGAACAGAGTAAAATTGAAGAAATATACCAAGAAGACACCTTATGAGCTATGGTATGGATACACACCCAATGTAAGTTACTTTAAAATATTTGGTATTCAATGTTATATCTTAAAGGGAAATAGAAATGTAAAACTTGACTCCAAGAGTGATGAAGGAATCTTTCTAGGGTATTTCACCAAGAGAAAGGCTTATAAATGTCTCAATAAAGCCTCTAACAAAATTGTTGAAAGTGCAAATGTAAAAATAGATGAATTTGCAGAGAAGAATTAAAAGGAAATCACAAAAGAACTAGAGGACTACAAAAGGTTTGTTTAGAATGAAGAACCTGACACTCTACCCGACCAACAATGTAGAGCTCTCGAGCAACATATCATTGCACCCGAGCATGAGGCTGCAAATACTGATGATCATGATATTGCTCAAAATGATGGACAAAGTGATGGAGAATAGAATGAAGAAAAAAATTATGATCAAGATGATAGACAAAGAGATGAGCATGTACTCGCTAGATATGTCAAAAAGAATAGTCCACTGAACCTAATCATTGGAGACAAGAAGGCTAGTATGAGAGCCATAAGTAAGTCTCTAAATACAAGATGTCTTATTTGTGATTATGAGCCAAAATATGTCAATGCTGCACTAGATAATTATGAATGGATTAGTGCTATGAATGAAGAGATTGAATAGATAGATAAAAAAAGACATGGACACTTGTAGCTTGACCACATGACAAGAATGTCATCGGTACAAAATTGGATATTCAGAAATAAACTGAATGAGAATAAAGAAGTCACTAGAAATAAAGAAAGACTAGTATGCAAGGGGTATGCATAAGAAGAAGGGATTGACTATGGAGAGCCCTTTGCACCCATTTCTAGGCTAGAAGAAGTGAGAATATCACTTTCTTATGCTGCATGTAAAGGATTCAAGGTATATTAAATGGATGTCAAGTTTGCATTCCTAAATGGAATACTTGAAGAAGAGGTATATGTATTGAAAAACTAGAAGGGTTTTTTGATCTAGACAAGAGGGACATGGTATGTAGACTACACAAAGCCTTGTATGGACTAAAAAAAGCACCTTGAGCCTAGTATGAAAGACTTCATTCCTATCTTATAAGTATTGGATTTGTAAGGTCTAGTGAAAATAGTAATCTTTATTTGAAGGAAGATACTGATGCTAACATTTTGATTGTTGAGATATTTATTGATGACATCATATTTGGAGGCAATGATATTCTATGCAAATATTTTGCAAATGAAATGAGCAAAGAGTTTGAGATGTCTATGTTTGGAGAAATCAAGTTCTTTCTTGGTCTACAAATCATGCAACAAGATGAAGGTATTTTCATTACACAATCCAAATACATCAAAGAAGTACTGGAAATATTCATGTTGGAAGAGTCCAAACCAGTTGGAACACCAATGGAAACTGAATGTATGGTTACAAATGGGGAAAAGTCAACAGAGGTAAATCAGACTTTGTACAGATCAATGATTAGAAAATTCATGTATGTTGTACATACTAGACCAGATATTGCACATGCAGTAGAAATAGTTGCAATATTTTTTGCTAATCCCAGCGAATCACATTTGACTGCTATGAAAAGAATCCTAAGATATCTAAAGAATACCGAGGAATATGGATTATAGTATAAAAGAGAAGGAAAATTTAAACTTAAGGTATTTAATGACACTGATTGGGCTAGAAATATTGATGACCGGTAGAGCACAACGGGAGGAGCATTGTTTATGGGTGAAAGACATGTCACATGGTTCAGTAAGAAGCAAGGATGCCATCTCTTAGTCTACTATAGAAGTAGAGTATGTTTCTACTACTACAGATTCATCAAATATTGCATGGATCAAATAGTTACTAGGAGGTATGCATATGAAAATTCTTGAACCAGTAATTATCTATTGTGATAATACAAGTGCAATAAACAGTTCTAAGAATCCAGTCATGCATGCTAAAACAAAGCATATTTCCATGAGTTATCATTATTTAAGAGAACAAGTTCAAGAAAAGGAGGTGATACTTGAGTATGTGCAATCAAAGGAATAATTGGCCAATATATTCACCAAGCCACTGCTCAAGGATGCATTTGAGTCCTTGAAAAAGAGACTAGGGGTTAGACCCTTGTCTACTGGTCAGTAAAATGACTAGAAGGCTACATCAGCCGATATATTATCAGAATATCATTCATGTTGATGCAAGAAGAGAGATGGAATTCAAAGATAAATCTATACACAATAAGGTATTTATCTACTCCGAGCACCAGAGTTATTGTATCAATAATGGCTTGGGAAATTCAAGGAGTATATTATGGATAGAAAGGATTTGTTTGGCATTACTGTCAAAAATATTTGTTTGGCATTGTTGTCAAAGGGAGAGATTATATCCATTATCACTTTTTATCATCTCAAGGAGATATTATATCAATGGGAGAGATTATACTTCAGGGAGAGATTATATCCATCATAGTATCCAGAGGGAGAGATGTAACCAGAGAGGGAGAGTACATACAAAAGAGAAAGAATTGCTAACATGAGATATCAAAAGAAAGGAGAATAGTCAAAGGGAGAGAGTTTGACATAGAATGAGAATACATCACTTCACAGAAAGAAAGGTTCTAAATCTATCTAGTGAAGGGATTGAAGATAGAAGAGAAAGCTACAAGAATTAAATCTAAGTTATATGAACTTACCGAGGACCAGATATTTGTATTTGTTATAGTACATAAGATTGGTAGTTGGATGAAATTTAAATTTTATATTTCATATTTTATTATTAATAATGTAGTGTGATAATGTAGTGTGTTTCCATCAATGCAAAAGGGAGAGATTGATGAACTATAACTGATTGAATATTTGAAGATGTTAAGTTGATGATCATGCAAGGCATTAAATCAGTTAATGTATTGTATTGTCATTGATGTCAACTTGATATAATCTGTATGGTCATGGACATACTACCAAAGACTTCAAAGAACTGATGAATCAAAGTCTATGCTATCAGTAATGCATATAAGTCAAGTATTCACAAAGTGACTATATACACCGACAAAGTGCACACTTATGGTAAGAGTAAAAGAGCAAAGTCATAGTGTTACTCGACGAGAAAATGCACAGCATTACCAATGAGAAAAGTCACAGTGTTGCCTGATGAGAAAAGCACAGTGTAACCCGACGGACAAAATTCTAGTGTTGCCCAATGGAAAAGACAAGGACGGGGATCCTGATGACAACTGCAGTCACACTGACGGAACATTCATTTGTCACCGATGACTAGCTGAAGTGTTGAGAAATAGAACTAAGAGTTCAGAAATGACAAAATGCTTAGCTATCAAGAGCTATAAAGAGACTTAACTAATACTTATCATTGTTTTAATTGACTAGATAAAACTAAGGATAAGTAATGGATTTAAATCTGCTTTGTCTAGTTGGAAAGATCACTTTGAGATAAAACTAGAGTTTTTCTTTAAATCTAATTGGCGAGAATTATGGATCACACCAAGAATCAAGAAAGCCAAGAAATGGTGAATCATGTCTATAAAGAGACAAACCCAATTCATTACAAAGTGTGGGGTGAACAAGAGATGAGAGAATAGATGCTAAAGAGATTCTGAAGGAGAAGAAAGTCTTCATTCATAGCTAATCAACAAGCTGAGGAAAGAGCTAGATTCTACAGACATTGACGAACAGTGAGACAAAATCACATAGAAGAACAGTGTGGAGCAAAGGTAATGAATTGATTATTTTGATTAGAGAGGTAATGCACTTACAATAGATCTAAAAATCTACAATTCAATTTTTATGTGTGAACATATCACTTTAATGTTTCAATTTAACCATTGAAGCATCAAGTGTCTTAACCGAGCAAGACTTAAAATTCCTTTGTAATTGAGATACATCCCAAGGAGTACCAAAAAATTTGATCATAGAAAGTAGCATTGGATATACTCGATACCTATTGACATGCCAAGTGAGTGTTTGATCAAGGATGGTAGCATTAGATGCCAGATACTAGGTGACAAACTATCTTTTAAATCCTCTAGCAAGCTCACACCTAATAGTGTGTTTGTAACCTTTAACAGGGTTGGCTCTTAACCGAGCTCACTTCAGAAGAGTGAAAATTTTGGGTACCGGTCCTAGTGGTTTTCCACTAACAAGGTTTAATGTTAAAAATCCATGTGTTATGTGTTTAGGTTTCATTAATTTACTATTTTACATTTCACATATGCAATTCTGGATTGATCGGTATACTCTAGATATTTATTATATTTCGGTAAATGAAAGAGTGCTTATGGGTAAACATACAAAAGAAGGTTTTACAAAGAATTTCGACAAGTAGTAAATTATTATAAATATTTCAAGGCATTCATATTGTAGGACTGAGTAAAACCAGAGGCTTAAAAGTTGTAATAAGTTTTAAAGGGTTGATTTAAGGATTAATTTTTGAGGCCACTGATTCACCCCCCCTCTCAGTTATTACTAACAATTGGTATCAGAGCTTGTGTGCTTAGAAAGGAAGGTTTCAAAACCTAAGCTAAAGATCACAAGATGAAAAAATGAGATGTGCCCAAGTTGAACAAAGACAAGTTTGCTTCATGGTAGAGAAGAATAAGATTCCACTTATCAGGTATTGGAAATGATGTTACTCAATACTTAGATATTGAATATGTGTTTCCCACAGGAGCACCCACTGTTGAAAAAATGAGAGAGAAGCATGAACACAACTGCATGATGATAGTGTTGTAAATTTAACACTCAGGGTGTATATGACCTATTTTGTGTTGTCATTATGGAAACAAATTCATATGAAGTTTTGACAGTAAACTTTGCAGATCAAAATTGGTGAAGTATAGAAAACATAGCAGTACAAAGATATGCAGTTGATTAGAGAGATTGTGCACATGTGTATGATCAAGTCAGACTATGCACCTTTATATTTAAGCTTTCTGATATGTTATTAAGATTATACTATACACACATGGTATGGTATGACAGTACAGAGAAGTTACAATAGGTTAAAGTGTCACTAATAGTTCAGAAAATAGACTATGATGTTGACTTCAGATTTTAGATTAGCGCATAATATTTTATTTTTTAATGGCCATGTGCCTATTGTAGTATGTTTGTAAATGTGTCTTTAACACTCACGTAAACATTCTCAAGCCAATTTTTTTGGAAGCATTGTGTATGTTGTTTTTGGGCTGACTAAGGTCTTAATTTTGGTCGCATCTATTCAGGCATGTATATATACTAGACATACAATTTTATATTAAGTGTGTGTATGGAAAATAAGCAAAGAAGATATTTAGAAGAGAAATATAAGAAAATAAATATGAAGTATAAGTCTTCAAGAGATCAAATCATTAGAGCATAAATGGAATTGATCAGACAACAATGTCAGAACATCAATTCATCTTTTTGATATAGTGTATATATCTATTATCTAAAGGTTGTAGCCATCATCCTATTGAGATGTAAAATTTGGCAATGAGTCAACCACCTTTAACAGGGTTTTTTAAAGACTCCTAATAGGGTCATTTTACTTTCATTGTAAAGACTTATCCTAACAGGGCAGAGGAACTCTAACAAGTTCATTAGACTAGTAAAATCATTTGTGGGTACTAATTCCCACTGGGGTTTTCCTCTGATCAAGGTTTTCCCGTAATCATATCTTGTGTTATGTGTTATCATGTTATACTTCAATTTTTATCTATTTTATTTAATTTTCAAATTGTTGAAATAAAGATAAATAGACAAACATTGATTCACCCACCTCTCAGTGTCTCTAACAATTGGTATTAGATCTCTGGTCCGCTAGAAGAAAGTTTAACCACTTGAGGAGTTCATGGATTTAGGAGCAGAGAAACATCTAAAAATGATCTTGAAGCAGCCCTTGATGATCTTGATAGGTCTAAAAAAGAAAATAAAGAACTTAAACTAAAATTTTATGGCTCCCAAATCCTTATCAAAAAATTAAGAAAAGATCTAAAAGATTTCACTACAAATGATTTGGGAAAAATGGTCAAAAAGCTTAATGAAGAAAACATGTCTATGAAAGACAAGATTGAAGATCTAAATGAATAGCTTACTAATAGCCTAACTGATATTGGAGAAGATACCAAAGAAATTAAACAATTAGATGGTGAACTTATGAAATCAAATATGAAGATCATGGAGTTGGAAAACATCAAGAAAAAGATTGATTCTTAATTAACAGAAGGAAAAGCTAAAATTGAGAAATTACACACAAGTTATGATCTAATTCAATCACAAATTTATGCACAGAAGCTAAAAGGTTATACTACTGGTGTTGGATACAGTGTAGCTCAAATCGAAATCAATACAATGAAATAAAGAAACAAAGCACAAGAAGAATCCGCAAAAGTAAAGAAAATTGAGAATCTTGTAGAGGGTAATGCAGAACCTCCTAAAGATGAACACAAGCTAGTTAACCAAACTTGTTATTCTTGTAACAAACATGTACACTTGGTAAGGGATTGTAAAGAGGTAAGAAATTTTAATGGCTACTATTACTCCTGTAATAAATTTGGTCATAGGGCTATTCATTATATAACAAGTCAAAGAAATCAATCACAACAGAACCAAAGAAATCTGAATCAATACAATCAGAGAAATCAACCTAAGAGAAACTATCAGAACATTACATGTTAGATATTTAATTATAATGGACACATAACAAAGAAGTGCAGCATGATAAACAATATCAAAATACCTCTAATCATTTGTCACTCATGCAACAAAGCAGGACATATCTCAAGGTTTCGCAGGTCAAGAACTCAAAAATAAGAAAAGCCTAAAGAATCATTATTTGAAGAATCTGGTGAAGTCGCGTTTGTAAAAGCTATAGAAAATTTAGGCAAAATATGGGTTGAAGTAAAGAAATATAATGATGAGAACAAAGTAGTAGATGCATCCTTAGTAGACGCACCTTCTAATTTTGGTTAAGTTGACCTTCTTGGTCTTAGGGGGAGCTATTCTAGCTCTAAACCCCTGCATGGCTGGTATACTCACCTCTGAGTATGTGCCTATGGATTCATGTAACTGATGATTAAATGAGGAAGTATGCATAGATGCATAGCTTGAACTTTGACTAAAGCAAATATTGAAATTCTCAATGTAAACCACGTTACAAAAAAAAGCATTAAATGTAATAACCTTTTATATAAGTCAGTAAAATATCTTTTATCCTCACTTTGGATTCAAGATTGAGCATTTAGATAGTGTAGAAGAAGTTATCATTGATGTGTTGAAGGATAAACCATTGGTTGGTTAGCAAGACAAATCGAAGTTGAAATGGAACCCTAGGAGACGCGTCATTTCAAATCTCATGAAATCCTACTTAAGAAAGTTACAAGTAAGTAATGGATACTCCTACAGTGTTTGACATCACTGAGAAAAAAAGTTATGTGTTTAAGAAGCATCCATTCAAGTTTGTGCTAGATGATGTAGAATGGGAATTCTCCAAGACTCCACTAGGAGTCGTGCATGTAGAGGACATTTGCGCTTACATATATTGTAAGGAGTCTATTGGTGACAATAGTATAACAAATCTCATGGAATCACTGATGAAACCAAATTATTCATTCAAGGATGTATATGCGCATCTCACTGATAACCATATCTTTGAGTATACAAATGCACATGAGTTTTATGAACCAGAATGGGTTAAAATTCTACTTTGTAGGATACATGATGATGTGTATTATATTGGTGAAGTTCATGTCCACATTACTGTTGAACTCATTCATGAGATGATTGGAATCTCCAAGGTTGGACTTGTTCTTCCTACTAGAAAGGATGTAAAGAAATAGGTTGAGCAGGCTTTCTTATCTAGAAGTGATAGGTGCAGGATGACTATTGATCCCATTGTGGAAGAAGACATCAAAATCCTCACCATGATACTTGGTTACAAGTTTTAGCACGCAAGTAGACTGAATAGTGCTTCTACAGCTACTATTCTGGTACCAATAAGGATGGAAAGAGATAGCACACAATATAATATCTGTGAGATATTGAGCCCACAATTGATTGAGAACATTAGAGCTATCAAGCATGACAAGAGGAAAATATTCAAATTTGGCTCTTTGATTATCTACCTATACTTCCACATTGTTTCTAAAGTCTCTAATCTTTACCTAGATAGAAGCAAGCCTACTATGTCACAAATTTCATTAAAGACTACATCAAAAAGGAGTGTAAAGGATTCTATGGACATGGAGATCAAAACATTCAGGATCAAGATGCAGAAGAGGTTCAAAATACAAAATAAGATAGTTGAAAAGTACAAAGACACCATATGTTTCATGGTGGAAACTGACTGTACATGCATGGAGGAAATTGAGCCAAGAACCAAATGGATCCACCCACTTGGTTATGAAGTAGAAGAACATGTTTTAGAAGGATATGCACAAGTTCTTTTGTCTGTACCCAAAGATCCAAAAGAGCCAAGATGGGGCACATACAAAGAGAAGACAAATCAAGTTGATTTTGTCTTATACAATGAAGATAATAAAAGAAAGGCATCAAAGATTAAATATAACATCCTAAAGGTTCATGGGGTCACCCAGGAAGACCTAGATAAAGCTAGGGAAGATAAAATTGCAAGAAATCTTAAACAAACACCTACATAAGTCAAGATAGATAAATTAGATGATATCCACAAGAAGAAGAAATCTAATGAAGGTACATCTGCACCTTCAACTACTATTGACTTGGAATCCTCTCCACCTTCAGTACCAAGAAAACTAACCAGAAGAAGGAAACAAGTTCCCACAAGTCACCCATCCTCGAGGGCAACACAGAGCAATGTTAAGAATACTCATGCCCCCCGTGAGGTAGGATTCAAACCTAGTCTTGAAGTCTTAAGGAACAAAATCATTAATGAAGGAAGACTTGACTCAATTTGAAATGTTTATGACAAGTACCAAGAGATAGATAAATTAGAGACACATTCTATGATTATCTCTCACATGATCAAGTTGAAAAGGTCAGTATTAAAACTCAAGAGAGTCATTCCAGACAAAGTATGGAACATATTAGACCTATTGAAAAGACAAGAAATAAAGGAAGATATGAGGATTAGATAATAAACATTAGAGAGTTTTCTCCCTATTTTCTCACATTATGAGAAAGCAATTCTATTAGATTTGGTAAAGCTGCATCTAAGAACCAAAACAAGAAATCTTCATATCATGAACAAAGAGTATGAGTTGGTTGGAAAAGAGACTAAAAAATCATTTGAGAAAGTATTTTTGGATAGAGACATGTAATCATCAAAAGCACCTATAGCTAAAGTGACTCCAGTCCCTCCGAAATAGGATAAAGAACCAGTGATTCCAAATGTGCCTATGACAGGTCCATAGGATTCAGTGCCCAAAATTATATCACCCTCTGATGCAGTCAAGGAATCAGATGAAACCATTGTGATAAATGATGTTGAGATCACCATGTCAGCCTCATAAAATGATTTAAATAAGTTTGAGGAAGCATTTGTAAGTACTAAAGAAACTGAGAGGGTATGCACTGATAACACTTCTTTGCAGCAAGAACAAGTTCATGCAACAGGACAATATGAAGAGAGAAAGGATGAACATAATGATCTACCCTCTATGGAGATCCCAGTGAAAACTAAATATATGGATAGTCAAAATGCTATATTCAATCCATCCATCAAACCATCAGTATCATTGTTGTCAAGTTTGACCCCAGACTCAGCAAACCTAGATGCTTGGGGAGAAAAAGACCTGATTAAAATCGGTGTATTAGCCATGGAGAAAGCCAAAGAGAAAAAATTTATGAGAAACCCTCTCTTTCTAGAGTCAGTGAAAATTTTGAACAACTTAGTACTAGAAGATAAGAAATTGGAAAATATCCAGTCAGTGGATGATGTTGAAAGCATATTGACTTGCTTCAAAAAAAACTTCACAAGTTTAGTATATTCTAGATACTAAAACTAAAGAGGAGGAGTAAAAAAGGGAAATATAGGATGAAGTGATAAAGAACTTAAAATTAGATCTCAACTCCTTGAAGATTGGTCAAACAATTCTGAAAGAGTTAGCATCAAAAGGTAGGAAGGTGATAGAAAATTGTATGGAGAGAGGAAAATTCACTTTTGAGCACATCAAGAAGATTGAAGAAGCATATATCTTGGTTGAAAACATTAGGAAACTAGTTGAAACATCCTCCCAAGACATCAACATCTGCAACAACATCTATCAAGGGAAGATACAAAATATTGAAAAGGCCAAGGTAGAGATCAACAAGACAAGGACTAGACAAACACAACTAAGAAATGCACTTGAACCCTCCTTAGCTGTCTTAAATGAGAAAATCAAACAGATAGATGCAACAGTTGTTACATATGATCAAAGCCCCTGCATGGATCTTACAAAGATGGAGAAACTCACCTTTGCATTATACGCCCATCTCCAGACTGCTGATGCACTGAACGCATTTTTCAAGTAAGATATCAAGACTCTTCAGATTGCATATCCAGATGTGTACTCTGAGTAAGTACCTAGAGACTTACAAATTTTGACACCTTTTTCATTAATGTCAAAGGGGGAGTAGTATATGTATATAAGGAGTATGATATATATCGCCAAAGTTATGATGTACATATTTTTGTTGTTAAGTCAAAGATTAAGTAACTTGACCACATTCCTTTGTTGCCATTAATGACAAAGGGGGAGATTATTTGCAAGTTGAAACTTAGGGTACATATGACTTATTTTGTGTTTTCATTATGGCAAGAAATTCATATGAGGTTTTGACAGTAAACTTTGAAGATCAAAATTTGCTAAGTACAGAAAACAGAGCACTACAGAGATATGTAGTTGATCAAAGCACCAATGCACGTTCGTACGATCGAGTCAGACTATGCACCTTTATATTTAATATTTCTAGTATGTTATTAAGCATAGAATATACACGCATGGTACAATATGACAGTATAAAGAAGTTACAGCAGGTTAAAGTGCCACCAACAGTTGAAAAAATAGATTATGAATCCGACTTCAGATTTTGGATTAGCACATAATATTTTATTTTGTAATGGCCATGCACCTATTGTAGTATGTTTTTAAATATGTCTTTAACACTCATGTAAACATGCTTAAGCCAATTTGTTTGGAAGTGTTGTGTATGTTTTTTTTAGGCCGACTAAGGTCTTTTTTTTGGTCGCGTCTATTTAGGCATGTATATATACTAGACATGCACTTTTGTATTAAGTGTGTGTATGGAAAATAAGTAGAGAAGATATTCAGAAGAGAAATATAATAAAATTAGTATAAAGTAGAAGTCTTCAAGAGATCAAAGCATCAGAGCATAAATGGAACTGATCAGACAATAGTGTTAGAACAACAGTTCATCTTTTTGATATAGTGTATATCTATTATTTGAAGGATGTAACCTTAATCCTATTGAGCAGTGAGCTCTGGAAGTGAGCCAACCACATTTAACATGGTTTTTTAAAGACTCCTAATAGGGTCATTGTACTTGCATTGTAAAGACTGCTCCTAATAGGGAAAAGGAACTCTAACAAGTTCATTAGACTAGTACAATCATTTGTGGGTACCAATTCCCACCAAGGTTTTCCTCTGATCAAGGTTTCCCCGTAATCATATCTTGTGTTATGTTTTATTGTGTTATTCTTCAATTGTTATCTATTTTATTTAAGTTTCAAATTACTAAAATAAAGATAAATAGACAAACACTGATTCACCCCCCTCTCATTGTTTCTAACAGATAGAGCTTGCTTCGTCACTCTCCGATGATGAATTTGAAGATGTCAAAACCTGCAAGACTGCAAAGTAGATGTGGGACAAATTTATGTGTGTACATGGTGGTGACAACAATTTTTTGAGAGCCAAGGTAGAAATCCTAAGAGAAAATTTTGATGAAATCAAAATGAAAGAAGGTGAAAACATCACACAGTACAACACAACAATCAAAGAGGTAGTCAATGCTATCCGAGGAGTTGGAGGTGTACTAGAAGAAGATACAGTGGTAATTAAACTTATAATAACCTTACCGGGCCTACTTATTCTATTAGAGTATCTTCCATTCAATAAATGAAAGCAATATCAAATGACAATGTTACTCTAGACAGTTTGATTGGAAGACTAATTTCATTTGCGATGAACAAATTTGATAATAGTATCTTACCAAACATAGATTCTGCATTCAAATCTTCTTTGAGAATAAGTAAATCAAGTCATAAACACACTATGAGAAAAGATAGTGATAGTGAAAGTGAAGAAGAAGATCTTGATTAAATTGAAGCACTTATGGCTAAAACAATGCAAAGAGGCAAAGGTAAATACAAAGGTAAACTACCACTTTTTTTTTTTAATTGTAAAGAGATTGGACACTTTTCTGCAAGATGTCCTAACACAAGAAAAGGTGATAGAAGTAATGAAAGGTCATTTAAAAATAAGGATGACAAAGGTGATCACAGAAGCAACCGACAATCAGAATGAAGGGATACCCAAGACTACAAGGACAAAGGAGAAAAGGCCAGTTACCTAGCTAAATGCAAAGATGATGATACTGACACCGAATCTGATGAAGACATTGAGATGGTGTTTGTGGTATTAAAAGATGATTTAGATGATGATGAAGAAAGGTATGTAGAAACTGCACTCATATCTAAAGTTAGTAAAAATGATATCTGGATAATAGGTAGCAGCTACCCTCACCATATGATTGGTGAAAAGCAAAATTTTGAGACTTTAGAATACTATAATGGTGGTTTAGTAAGAATGGGTAATGACATACCTTGTGCATATGAAGGTAGAGGAACTATAAGGTTGAATAACCTAAAAAAATGTAAAAATTCTTATTAGCTAAAAGGATTGAATTATAATATATTGAGTGTTTCTCAGTTGAATAATTCAGGTCACAGAGTAGCATTTGAAAACAAGAAAGAAAAGATCTTCAATGATTTAGGAAATCTGATTGGTACCGGTGAGTAGACAAAATATAACTTATTCTATCTAAATGATACTGACACCACTTCCTTAATGGCCAGAAATGAAAACATATGGTTATGGCATACAAGATTGTGTCATGTGAACTTTGACAACATGATAAATATAAGAAAAAAGAGAAATGTAAGAGGCTTACCGACGATGACCAAGCCTGATAATATCATGTGTAAGAATTGTCAAAAAGGTAATATGACAAAGTCTAGTTTCAAAAGAAAAACCCATACATACGATGTCATTCTAGAATCAGTCCATACTGATTTATGTAGATCTATGAGGAAAAAGAGTTATTATGGAGATAGATATTTTATTCTCTTTGTTGATAATTACTCTAGAATGATGACAGTAATGTTTCTAAAAGATAAATATAAAGCATTCAAGATTTTTAAATGGTACAAAGAAATGGTTGAAAAACAAAGTGGTAAATAATTGAAATTCTTAAGATCAAATAGAGGAGGGGAATTTATTTTAGACGAATTCACTAACTTTTGTAATGAGCATGGAATAAAAAGATGGGTCTTTGCGTTGAGAACACCAAAGAAAAATGGAATTGCTAAAAGAAGGAATAGATCCATAGTTGATTGTGCAAGGACACTGATGATAGAGAAAGGCATCACCCAAATCTTCTAGAGGGAAGTTGTCAGTACTGTTATTTTCACATTGAACATAGTTCAATTGAAGAAAGACACCAAGAAGACACCTTATGAGCTATGGTATGGATATACACCCAATGTAAGTTACTTCAAAAATTTTGGTAGTGAATGTTATATCTTAAAGGATGATAGAAATAGAAAAATTGACTCCAAGAGTGATGAAGGAATCTTTCTAGGGTATTCCACCAAGAGAAAGGCTTATAAATGTCTCAATAAAGCCTCTAAAAAAATTGTTGAGAGTGCAAATGTAAAAATAAATGAATTTGCAGAGAAGAATGAAAAGGAAAGCACAAAAGAACCATAGGAAAAGAAAAAATTTGTTTATAATGAAGAACTTGACACTCTACTTGACCAAAAATGTATAGCTCTCGAGCAACAGATCATTGCACCCGAGCATCAGGCCGCAAATACCGATGATCATGATATTTCTCAAAATGATGCACAAAGTGAGGGAGAATAGAATGAAGGAAAAAATGATGATCAAGATGATAGACAAAGAGATGAACCTATAATTTCTAGATATGTAAGAAAGAACCATCCACAGAACAAGATCATCGGAGACAAGAAGGCTAGTATGAGAACCAGAAGTAAGTCTCTAAATACAAGATGTCTTATTTGGGATTATGAGCCAAAATCTATCAATGCTGCACTAGATAATGATGAATGGACTAGTGCTATGAATGAGGATATTGAAAAAATAGAGAAAAGAAAGACATGGACACTTTTACCAAGACTAGATGACAAGAATGTCATCGGTACAAAATGGATATTCAGAAATAAAATGAATGAGAATGGAGAAGTCACCATAAATAAAGAAAGACTAGTATGAAAGGGGTATGCAAAAGAAGAAGGGATTGAATATGGAGAGACCATTGCACTGATTTCTAGGCTAGAAGGAGTGAGAATATTACTTGGTTATGCTACATGTAAAGGATTCAAGGTATATCAAATGGATGTCAAGTCTGCATTCCTAAATGGAATATTTGAAGAATAGGTATACATTGAACAACTAGAAGGGTTTGTTGATCCAGAAAAGAGGGACATGGTATGTGTATGCACCCTAAAATGGTCGCCTAGACTTTGGGCCCCATTTCTCAATTTATCAAATTCTTGAATCAATATTTTCAAATATCAACAATATCAATTATATCAATTTCCTTGATTAAATCATAATCAATTCAATATTTCCTAAGGTTTGAGCCTTATTTAATTTAAAAGAGAAAAAATAAAAAATAAAAATATTATTTAATTAAGAGAACATGCTCTCTTTTAATTAAATAATAAAATCACT